>JAWQEG010006119.1:0-37500 GCA_033782935.1 Petrolisthes cinctipes
TGCTCTCCAACTGTCCTAACAAAAAAAAAAAAAAAAAAATCTTCATCACTTTCGATATAAGTTTTTATTGTTAAGGACCTCACCAGCTACCTTATGCCGTGTGAGAAGGGAGGCTTTGGAACCTCCTAAAACAACGCCTTTTAACGCTCACAGGTTTCGAAAGGGCTGAGATTGAAGGGATCTCAGTCGTGTGGGGTACGAGTAATGGAGATGCCTCAGGACCCCCGTAGGTATTCTCTTAGATTAATAAGCCTGACCAGCTCCCTGTGACCGTTCTTAGGTGCCTAAAGGCTCGACTGCTCTTTGGTGAGAGAGCTTTCGTGCCTCGCTGGCTGCCAGGCCAGTAAAAGATCTCGGATTAAGTCGTGGACATTTACTTTTACTATTTGCTTTAAGTTTGGCCGCGGATGGAGGATTAGTAGGGATTAGTAGGACGATGGTTACACTTCAAGCACCCCTGTCGAAAAATCAGAGTCCCATTTACTTAGGACTCTTGTGCTGCTCAGTTGGGAGCTGCGGCACGATTGGGGCCGTCTGGCCCAGGGGAGACCTTAGGGTTGGTGTGCTTGGCTCATAAGATTTCTGTTGGCCGAACGACCGAAAACCTTCTGGAAGTAGGCGGATGAGACTTATGCGAGACCAAATCACATTACCCTTTCTTTTGTATTATTGGTCCTAAATTGAATTGAATTAGAGCGAGATGACTGGTCCATCAGCAAGAAAATTTACATGTACTACATGCAAGGTGTACCGCTGGTGTGAGGACTTCAGCGGGAGGAGTGCGAGCGACCTAGACTCCTCGAGTGTTTGCGACTTTTGCAAACTCGAGGAGAGGTTGATGAAGCACATCTCACTGCTCACGAAGGAGAACAACTCCCTAAAGGAGGAAGTTCTCCGGATGGACTCACAGAGGTGTGACTGCCATGTGAGAGACAAGGCAGTCCAAGGAGCTTCTTCACCTGAGAGCTCCACCACGGCGGTAAAGACCAAGAAGAAGAAGAACAAAAAGAAGAAGAACAAGAAGAAGAAGAACAACAAGAAGAACAACAACAATGAAGAAGGAAAAGAGACTGCAGAAGGAAAAGAGACTGCAGAAAAGTGTGATGGAAAAGAGGAGGAGAATATGGAGAAGGGAGAAAAACCCAAGACAGTTGAGGAGGGATTAGAGGAAAGTGAGGAATCAAATAAGAAGGAAAAGAAAATGAAGAAGGTAAAGAAGACGAAGAAGAAGCAACCTGGAGGAAGTGACGAGCCCGGCAGGAATTCAAAACACTCTCGGGTTCCTCACAAGGCATCTCGTGCTCCTACCAAGGAGAGGCCTGTGGATATACACATTGTAGGTGATTCCCAGGCACGAGGGCTGCAACCCCTAATGGCAGATCGCCTTCACACTTCTGTGAAGGTGAATTGTTTGCCAGGTTATGGCAATGCTGACCTCCGAAAGGAAGCTGAGAGGATCCAAACGTCCAGATCTGCTGTCATTGCACTCATGGTGAGTGGTAATGACATCTACCTGAGAAATGGTAGAGTAGGCATGACCGAAGGAGTCCTCTCGGATGTGCTCGGTGCAGTAGATGACTGTGGGTTAAAAACCCGCAGAAGGGTAGTTGTTGGCATGCTCCCAAGGAGAGGCCCTTTAGGGACTGCTCTGTCAAAGAACATTGCAGTAAATCAGCGCCTGGCTGATTTGTGTACTGCCGAGGGGGTGTTCTTTGTGGACCCCTACACCTCACTCTTTGGTAGAGACGACCTCTACCAGAGGGATGGTACACATCTCTCACTAAAGGGGAAAGAAGTGCTTTCCAAATTAATGGAAGACGCCGTCCGACGATGTCTCAGGAGCACTCGATCGAGCGTGGACGAGAGCCCTCGTCGCTATGCTAGAGTGACCCCAGAGAAGACATTCGCTGAGATCCTGAAGAAGGATATCCCCAGCACTACCAAGACAATGTCCAAACCGGGAAACGGAGGAGTATAGGGAGCCCTGCAGTTGGGGGTTCCCTGAAGGTTCTATTGTTCAACGCCAGGTCCATCCGAAATAAGTTTTTGGAACTGCGGGCCCTCGTTGCGACAGAGGAACCCGAGATGGTGGCCATAACGGAGTCATGGTTGAGAACCTCAGACAGAGATCTTGAAGGGGAATTCGTGATTCCAGGCTACCAACTCTTCCACAAAGATAGAGAGGACAGAGGGGGTGGTGGTGTGCTGTTGTATGTAAAGAACTCCATCAAATCGATGACCTGCAACATCACATCGAACCACGAGCTCCTTGGAGTTGACCTAGAAATAGGCACTGCAAAATACAGAACCCTGCTGCTTTATAGACCCCCTGGACAACTCAATGAGATGGACAGGGACCTATACCAGTTGCTGGGTGAAATAGTGGACGGCAGGGTGTGCATCCTTATGGGGGACTTCAACACACATGTTGACTGGGAAACCAGAGAGCCCTCTGCCGAGAACACACCACTCTTGGAGTTTGTAAATGATGAATTCCTCACTCAATGGGTAAGGGAGCCAACAAGAGGTGCTAACATACTCGACTTGGTCCTCACCTCCGAGGATGACATCATTCAAGACCTCTCTGTAAACGAAGAAATAGGTGGAAGCGACCACAAGCTTATAAGATTTTCAGTTAAGGTCCCTAATATGGAGTCCGTGACCCCGGTGCATAGAAAATTAGACATGGGGAGAGCGAACTTTGCAGGTCTTCGTGAAAGCGTTGCTGAAATGGAACTAGAAGAGGGAGAGAGTGCTGATGATCTGTGGAGGTCATTCTTGTCTTCCTTCATGGAACTTCAGTCGCGCTTTATTCCTCTGAAGGGAACAGGTCAGAAGTTCATTCAACCGAAGTGGTTTAATCGGGAAATCCGTAACCTACTGAGGGAGAGGAGAACTGCGTATCGTCGAGCGAAGACATCTGGGGACTTTGACGGTCATAGAAGACTGAATCGAAACGTGAAGTCCAAAATAAGAGCGGCTAAGCGTGCTGAGGAGGTCCGTGTGGCTAGACTCTGCAAAGAGAACCCCAAGGAGTTTTTCAGTTATGTGAATGGCCGTAAACCAATCCGACGCAGGATCGGTCCCTTGGTGAATGAGGATGGAGCATTGATGCACTCTGATGCAGAAAATGCTAACCTCTTAAATGAGTATTTCTCTTCAGTGTTCTCTGAGGAGAGTGGTCCCATTCCCGAACCTTTGGACTCCTTCAGTGAGAAGTTGGAGTCAATGGTCTTCACCCAAGAAGAAATTGAGAGAAAAATAATTGAATTAAAAGCAAACAAGTCCCCCGGTCCGGATGGGTTCTTACCTAGAGTGTTGAAAGAAGTGCATGGTGAAGTATCACGGCACCTGTGCATGGTCTTCAACATGGTAATCCAGACTGGATGCGTTCCTAGAGACTGGCGTGAGGCAGAGGTGACTCCTATCTTCAAGAAGGGAGATGCTAGCCAACCGTCAAACTACAGACCCATCAGTTTAACCTCGATAGTCTGTAAACTCATGGAGAGCATCATGGTGGACAAAATAACGGCACACTTAGAATCAAATTTGCTACTGAGGGGTTCCCAGCATGGGTTCCGGCAGCACCGGTCATGCCTCACAAATCTGGTGGAATTCTTCCATTTTGTTTTCAGTGAGCATGATCGGGATAAAGCGGTCGATGTTGTCTACTTAGACTTTCAGAAAGCCTTTGATAAGGTACCCCACCGCCGTCTCCTTCGGAAAGTGCGTGCACTGGGCATAGACGGAAATGTGGCAAATTGGATAGAGAACTGGCTAAGTGACAGACGGCAGCGGGTGGTAGTGAATGGACAGGCTTCAGAGTGGGTGCCCGTTACTAGCGGTGTTCCCCAAGGTTCTGTTCTGGGACCACTACTGTTTATCATCTATGTTAATGACGTGGATGGTGACATGGTTGCCAAGATTTCCAAATTCGCCGATGATACTAAGCTTGGAATGAATGTCGCGAAAGAAGGAAATACTACCCGCTTACAAGAAGATCTTAGGAAGATCGGGGAGTGGTCTGACACGTGGCAAATGCCATTTAACGTGAACAAATGCAAAGTTATGCATATAGGCCACAGAAACCCCCGAACAGAGTATAACCTTAAGGGCAATGCTCTCGTAAGCACTGATACTGAGAAAGACTTGGGTGTAACTATCACCAGCGACCTCAAGTTCTCAAAGCAGTGTATTGAGGCTGAGAAGAAAGCCCAAAGGATGTTAGGGTACATAAAGCGACAGTTTGGATACCGGAACAAGGAGATAGTACTTTGTCTGTACAATTCCCTTGTCCGACCGCACCTGGAGTATGCAGTCCAGTTTTGGAGTCCTTCTTACCGAAAGGATATCGCGAGATTGGAACGAGTGCAAGCCAGGGCAACCAAACTTATACCCTCTCTTAGACACAAGAGCTATAAAGATCGGTTGGTAGAACTCGACCTGTTCTCTTTGGAAACCCGGAGACTGCGTGGTCAGCTTATCGAAGTGTTTAAAATACTACGAGGCTTTGACAATGTAGACTACAGGGACATTTTCCAACTCAGTGAGGGCACAACCAGGAATCATGGCTACAAACTTGAACTGAAGCGATACAACCGTGATCTGTGTGGTAAGTTCTTTACATATAGCATCTGCGGTACTTGGAACGCGCTTCCTGCTGATGTAGTCAACAGCAACTCTGTGGATCAGTTCAAGTCCAGATTAGACAAAGCCTTAAATCACCGTCTAGGTGTTTAAGCCGTTGTGCGAGTGTTCCTTGATGGTTTCACATAACACATTCGAGGATGGTCGCCTTCTTGCGCAACTAAACCCACAGGTACCCTCTTTGTATGGATCGTAAGGTCCCCTAGGGTACTTCCTTTCCTTGTAACTCCGTAACTCTCTCTCTCTCTCTCTCTCTCTCTCTCTCTCTCTCTCTCTCTCTCTCTCTCTCTCACTGACCTTGGTAGGGTCAACACGCGTGGTACAGGCGCTCCTCAGTGTGCTGCCCAGGTCAGTTTGTCGGCCTCTCACCTTCATTCACCCCCATCCTACGAACTTATTCGCGCCTATCCGAACTGTGTGTGCTGTGTAATCAATCAACTGAACAATTTAAAACACTGAACTGTGTATGCGGTGAACGCTAAATGCAAGTCACGATGTGTACCAGGTATAATATCTCCTCACTCTATAAACTTAGAAGAAATACCGGATATCCTCCCTCAGACGTTGTGGCGCGACTAAAGGACCTAGACATCTTCCACATTCGAAGCCGCCGAGGAGGTGTTAACAGAGTGAAACCTATCCCTATTGTGAAAGGGTTGAAAAGGAAAATAAATAAAGTGAGCAAGAAATCGCCATACAAGCACATTGAGGTTGGACGTAAGTGGTACGATCTTCCGTCACTACTACTATCCAATGTTACCTCCCTGAACAACAAAGTGGATGAACTAATCCTGACTGTCGAACAATATAAAAGTGATATTATTGCAATAACAGAAGCTTGGCAAATCGTACCAGAGCTCAGCAATATCAGTGATTTTGAACTATTTCATCATTTACGAAGCAACAGGAGAGGTGGAGGAGTGGCCCTTTATGCCCGGAAACAGCTACGTGCCTCACAGCTGAGTGTTACTGTCCCGCAGGGAATCGAAGCCCTTTGGGTCAGAGTAACACCCCCCTCACACCCCAGACAAACAGCCTCCATTATATATTGTGTTGTGTACCACCCTCCAAGAGCACCCACTGGACCAGACCTCATAGAACATATCATCGAAACATGTGACGACCTTAAACTGCAGTTTCCATCCTCAAGATTGGTGATTTGTGGTGATTTCAATGAACTGATTACCACAGAGATACAGGACCAAATTCACCTCTCACAAATCGTGGATTTCCCAACACATGGCCACAACACTCTGGACCTCATCTTGACAGACCTAGGGGACCAGTACCTCCCCCCTGAGCCTCTACCCCCTGTGGGTCGTAGTAATCACACCACCATATTTTGGAGTCCAGCCCCCACCACTTCACACCTACAGGCGCCCACCATCAGGTCCTACCGAGCCACACCTGACTCAGCTGTGAGAGAGTTTGGTAGGTGGCTGGTTAATTACCCATGGGTGGAGGTACTGACTGAGGAGGACGTCATCATCAAGTGGGAAAAGTACAAATCAAGCATCACCACAGCATACCATAAGTTTTTCCCACTAAAGAGAGCCGTGATTCACCCATCAGACGCCCCGTGGATCACCCCCAGGATTAAAAGGCTACTCCAAGACCGTAACAGAGCCTTCTACGTCGACCACAACAGGTACAAACAACTTAGAAACAAGGTAATTCAAGAGACTAAGAAAGCCAAAAGGTCACACTATCCGACCAAAGTCCATCACCTGAGGCACACTAATTCCAGTCAGTGGTTCAGCAAAGTTAAGAACCTCTGTGGGCTTGGCAAGGGATCACCATCAATCCCTTGTGTCTCTCACATCCCTAGCCAGGAGGCATGTGAGACAATAGGCGAGCCCACACTTTAATGCGAGTTGCCAAACGGCATTTTGATGGCGATTTCTAGGCTGGAAAAAATGTCCTATGTCGGGCAAAGGTATATTGGGCTTCCTATTGTGGAACGATTTATTATAACTTATTCAATATTTTTAACTTATCTTGGACTTATTTTCATACGAATACAGCCATGAATAAAAATATATCTCCTATTATTTCAGAAGAGGCTTTTTAGTCCGCTTATACGCAAAGATAACAAAATTAGAATGATATACAAACTTATACAGGCCTTTTATAATTTTATTTTACATTTTACGTCGTCAATGATAGTAACAGTACTAAATCACAATAAGATGTTGATAATATATTGGTGTCTCCTTACGATACGTTCTCCGCTGCTGCAGCAACACGTAAACAAACCAACCCAGCACCCAGTGCTTCCATTTTAGGGTAAAATATCCTAAACTAGGGTAATTAGATTCTCTTTAGGGTAGTGTTTAGGGTAATGCTTAATTTGGGGTAATTTTAGGGTAATTCATAGGCAAAACATATTTTATATGTCAAAATCTATCGAAAATTAAGAAAAGTACACAAAGCTGTTGTAGACATGAAAAGAAAGTTGAAAGTTTATTAATACTGAGGCTACATATTTACGTTGCTTTACAATTTTGCTGAACCCATCAAATTATCCATAATGCAGTGTATTGGGGCATAACCCAGATATCCTAAGTTTATTTTCTTTCACTGAAAAACATGATGATCTTTACAAATAGAATTTATTTTAGTTTGTCTTATATATGATCCTAAATGACTGTGTAATAATGCATTACATTATGCAAAGTTACGATGTTGCCGATTTTTTAGGGTAATACATAGTAATTTAGGGTAAAACTGACTCGATTCTAGGGTAATATTTTCGGAGCTCATGGAAGCCCTGCCAGCGCAAGGTATGCATATTTTTAATGCTAATAAATGTGAAAATATGGCATTTCAACATTTTCCGCTTCATGGCATGGGTCATGCTAAATACAATTGTTAATATTTGTAGGCTGTTATACTCATGCAGTTCATGAAAGCCGCTTAATGCACACATTTCGACTTTTATTATTTACTAATTTATATGAAAAATATAGTATATTCAGCATATATTATGCGAAAACACAAAAGTATGTATTTTTTTATACATCTAAGTAAAAGGTCGTGAACTAGAACGCTAATTTTCTAGTGTAAAATAAGGTATGAAATTTAACTAAGTTACCCATGTCCAGCACTTAAAAGGTCGCAAATAAAAAATAGATCACCATTTGGCAACACCACTCAAAGTGTGGGCTCGCCTATTAATAGCCACTTTGCCACAATCTGCCAGTCACTCCCCAAACTCGATAGCACCAAATTACCTGCCTACCTTCCCTCCCCAGCCCCCCCTACTATAGTTCACCCTTATGAGGTTATGAAGAAATTAGCCAGTCTAAGATCAAATCGCTCCATAACACCAGAGGACCTTCCGGTTAAGCTCTACAAAGAATTTGCTGTGGAGCTTGCCATACCACTGTGCTCAATTATAAATGCATCACTGAAGCAGAGCAGGTGTCCCCCCGACTGGAAAACCTCATATGTGACCCCAATTCCCAAGTGCCCCTCTCCAAAGACCCTCAGTGACTTAAGACCAGTGGCTATCACACCAATACCCAGCCTAATCTGTGAGGAATTTGTTTTTACCTGGGCCTATACACAGATTAGCCACCTGATCGACCCCAGGCAATTTGGCAATGTCAAGGGCTCCTCCACCACCCACTGCCTGATCAGTCTCCTTAACTACATTTACACCAACATCGAGAGAAGGAAAACCTCAGTAGCCCTCACTTTCATCGACTTTAGGAAGGCTTTTGACCTAGTTGACCATACGGTAATCATCAACAAGGTCATCAACCTTGGCCTCCACCCTTCCTTGGTTGAGTGGTTAGCTGACTTCCTCAGTGACAGGAGGCAGGCAGTGAGGTACCAAGGGTCAGTATCTTCACACCAACTACTGACATGTGGAGTCCCCCAGGGAACAAGGGTCGGCCCCCTCTGTTTCCTCACCCTCATTAATGATGCTCTACAGGACACCCCACATAGGTGGAAATATGTGGACGACTCCACCATAGGCATCAGGGTGGACAACACTTCTCCCACCAACGACTACAACACCCTACAGGACACCCTCAGCAAACTTCAGGACTGGACCAAAGAAAATAATGTCACTATCAATTATGACAAGACTGTGGTGATGCATGTCAACACTGCAACCACAGAGGTCCAATCACCAGCTGTCACCCTCGGCCAGCACAACATCAAAGTAGTTGACTGTACTAAATTGCTGGGTGTTACAATTGACAAGAAGCTGACCTGGAACAAACACGTGGCTACTGTGGTGAAGACAGCATCCTACAGGTTGTACATGTTGAGGCAGCTAAGATCACTGGGGATGCAACAAGCCGAACTGGGGAGTATATACAACATCTTTATCCTCCCCAAGCTCACTTATGCCTCCCCCGCTTGGTCCTCCTCCCTCACATTAACACAACAGCGTCAACTGGAGAGAGTACAAAAGAGGGCCTGTAGGATTATCCTGGGATATGACTACACTGGCTACGAGGCCGCCCTGACCACCCTAGGGATGCTTCCTCTCTCCGAACACCACCTCACTATCATTAGCCAGTTTGCCAAAAAGTTACTAGTCCACCCCCGCCACCGAGACCTCCTACCATCAGACGCTCCAAGACCTACACGGACAACAAGACGTTACAACAGACTACAACCTATCAGGGCCAGAACTGATAGATATAAGAAGAGCCCCATCCCTACTATGACTAATATTATAAATAACATGTGAACACACACACACACACGCATGATAATCCTTTCTAGTCCTTCCCTACCTGAGTCACATCCAGTAATCCAGTAATCCTCACCAGACCTCACGCCACACAGTCTCCCACTCCCAAATTTCACTATCACACACACACACACACACACTCGTGTATGTAAATACTATTTATTATGCATCATGTATCATGTACTCATGCTCATTTTCATTACTCATACTCATAATTTTAATGTATATTTTCAGCCCTATGGCTGCCATACTAACCAATAAACCGTTTATTATTATTATTATTTATTATTACACACACACACACACACACACACACACACACACACACACACACACACACACACAAGCACACACACACACACAAGCACAAACACATACAAGCACAAACACACACACACAAGCACAAACACAAACACAAACACAACACACACACACACACACACACACACACACACACACACACACACACACACACACACACACACACATACACACACACAAGCACAAACACACACAAGCACAAACACACACACACACAAACAAGCACAAACACAAACACACACACACACACACACACACACAGGCACAAACCTACAAAAACTTACATATATATATACACACACGCCCAGACATGGAGGAAGACATACATATGGAGTCACCCAATGTGTACACACTCACTGCCACACTCTCTCACACACTCACACACTCTCACATTCTGAATATCAAAGCCTTTTTTATGGCCACTGTCACGGTACCAGCTGGCTATACATACATACATACATACATACATACATACAAATAGATGGCTAGAAAGATGAACACAGGTTAAAGACAGACGTACAGAACACGAATAAAGTCGTACACACACACACACACACACACACACACACACACACACACACACACACACACACACACACACACACACACACACACACACACACACACACTCTCTTCCATCCCTTCCCTATCTGCCTCACATTTTGAAAACAGCACTGGGATAGTTTTTCCTGGTGGTAGGACTGGACTGGACTGATCCGAGAGGCTCCACTTGGACAATCAAACACAGGGATTAAAGCACCTCAGAGTAGTGCCTCTCGTTTGTCGTATGGTGTGTGTGTGTGGGGGGGGGGGACAGACAGACAGACAGACAGACAAGTGATAGAGAAAGACAGACAAACAGACAGGCAGAAAGAGTGAGAGAGAAAGAGAGTACAGGACACACACACACACACACACACACACACACACACACACACACACACACACACACACACACATACAGAGAAAGATGAACCGGTAACGAGAGACAGAGAATGAAAGGATGAGCAACAGATGTGGGTAGAGAGAGATGACAACCAGAAAACAACCTTAGACCACCATCCCCTCCTCAACACACACTCACACTTACAACAACAACAAAGCAACTACAATGTGACATCTCTTATTCTCTTCCCTTGTCCATGCAGCTACACATAATCACAGTTAATCCTCGTAAAAATCCCACATTAATCCTTTTCAACGATAGTCAACAGAAGAGAGAGAGAGAGAGAGAGAGAGAGAGAGAGAGAGAGAGAGAGCAGAAAGTATGAGGACAGAAAGAAAGATCAATTTTAAAGATACAGGCTGCCAGAGAGAGAAAGAGAGAGAGTAGGCTTGGAGGTGAAGGAAAGATTTACTGAATGCGTTAGAAGTATACAGCTGGATAGATCTAAATGAATAACGGGATTGTTAGATAGATAGATAGATAGAATGAGGACAGATGGATTGTTAAATGTATGGCAAGAGAAAGTGAGCAATATAGAAAAATCAATGAGAGAGAGAGAGAGAGAGAGAGAGAGAGAGAGAGAGAGAGAGAGAGAGAGAGAGAGAGAGAGAGAGAGAGAGAGAGAGAGAGAGAGAGAGAGAGAGAGAGAGAGAGAGAAAGATTGACTGACTGACTGACTGACTGACTGACTGACTTTCTGACTGACTTTCTAACTCTCTACTTCCTCCCGGCGCCTGCCTGGTAATTAAAATGCCAATTACCTACATGTCAGAGTCACAAACCTAAAAATGCCTCTTCTAAATGGATGGGTATTAGGTTATCAAAGAGACACCGGGGCATTATTTCTTCCCTCAAGCCTATAAGTATAATGGTCTATTTTTGATGGGGTAAGCTTTAGATATAAAAAAATTGGGTGGCTGATGATTTTCTCTGTAATATGCCATCAATCAGACTGCTTCATTATTCGACTAGGGGATCTATCTTGAACTCTGGTTTGATGGGATAAAAACCTCTACGTTTTGGCCATAGGATATTTAGGCTTTAAATTTTAAGGCATGATATTTGAGTTGTGGTCCGGATTCTCTCGAACTTCTGTATGTTTTATAAAGATATATTATAAATATTTATTATGGTTTAGCTTTTAATAATTTAACTATTCTCTAAGAGCATTGTTGAGAGAGAGAGAGAGAGAGAGAGAGAGAGAGAGAGAGAGAGTTACATAGAGTTACATAGAAACACAGAGCACAACAGACCTTACGGTCCAAACGAGGTGACCTGATTAGAAGGTTACTGGTAGAGAATGAATTACTCCCCAGTGATAGTCGTAGGTAAGGATAGCAAAGTAGAAGGCTCTCTCCCCACCCTCCAATCCCTCCGGCCTGAGCCGTACAGGAAATAAAGTCAGGAATGGGAACCTTGTGGGGTTGGCAGAAATACTCCACAAGGAAATTTTATAGGAAAGATAGAAAGTAGGTGAAATTTGGCTAACTTGCCACCTGTAATGGGCAAAAATTATTCATTAGTAAACATTGTAAGTCGGGGATTAGACGCAAGGTGTTTATCTAAGCGACGTTTGAAGCTGTCTACGGTGTTACAGTCTATTACATTACGGGGAAGCCCATTCCATAAGTTGACGACTCGGTTAAAAAAGAAATTCTTTGATTCGTGCGAATTAAAAGATTTACCTATGATTTTGCAGCCGTTTCCTCTCGTGTAGTTTGATTGATCAATAGTGAAATATTTGGTGCAGTCCATATTATCTATGCCTTTGATTATTTTAAATACCTGGATTAAGTCACCTCTCAGTCTACGTTGTATCAATGGGAATAGATTTAATTCGCTTAGCCGCTCATCGTACGTTTTATTTCTCAGACTTGGTATCATTTTAGTAACTCTACGTTGGACTCGTTCCAATTTTGCTATATCTTTCTGGTAGTACGGGCACCAGGCTTGAACACAATACTCCATAAGGGGACGGACCAAGGAATTATACAATGTGAGGATTGTGTCTTTAGATTTAAACTTGAATGCTCTGCCGATAAAGCCGATAGTTTTATTTGCTTTCTTAATTACTTCCGTACACTGCTGACTGGGTTTTAGGTTACTTGATACTGTTACCCCTAAGTCTGTCTCTCGATCCACACTTTTAAGTTGCTTACCATTTAATGAGTAGTTTGCTGTTACGTTACGATGTCCGATGTGGAGCACTTTACATTTATCTGAATTGAAGGACATTTGCCAAGTTTTCGCCCAATTTGACAATTTATCGAGATTATCTTGCATTTCTTTAGTCTGTGCGTTAGTGAATACTGTATTTGCAATTTTGGTGTCGTCGGCAAA
Organism: Petrolisthes cinctipes; assembly: GCA_033782935.1. Lineage (NCBI taxonomy): Eukaryota > Metazoa > Arthropoda > Malacostraca > Decapoda > Porcellanidae > Petrolisthes > Petrolisthes cinctipes. The sequence goes on from JAWQEG010006119.1 coordinate 12,969, forward strand.
CTTCGATATTATACATGAGAGGCCTTCGTCTATGTCGTTTATGTAAACTAGGAATAGGATTGGCCCTAAAACTGACCCCTGTGGCACCCCGCTCGTAACATCAGTCCAACTAGAAGATTTTTCATTTATTACCACGCGTTGTTTACGGTTGCTTAACCAATTCTCTATCCATCTTACGGTATCGCCTTGGATTCTGTGTGATTTTAATTTAGTTATTAAGCGTTTATGGGGAACTTTGTCAAAGGCCTTTTGGAAATCTAGATAAATTATGTCTACTGCTTTATTCTTATCGTATTCATTGAAAATGTCATTTAAAAAGTCTAATAGGTTCGTTAGGCAAGAACGTTTATTACGAAAACCGTGTTGAGTGTCTCTAAGTAAGTTGTTTTCCTCTAAGTGATTTGTAAGTTTATCTCGTATGATTGTCTCTAGCATTTTGCATACGACTGAGGTTAGGCTGATAGGGCGATAGTTGCTAGGTAGAGATTTGCTGCCTTTTTTAAATATTGGTGTTACGTTAGCGAGCTTCCATTCGTCAGGTATTGCTCCAGTGTGTAAAGAATAGTTAAAGAGCAGAGTCAGAGGTTTTACTATTTCACTTTTCGCTTCCTTTAATACGCGAGGGGAGATCGTGTCTGGGCCAGGTGACTTATTTACATTTAATTTATCAATACATTTTATTACGTCCCTTTCTGTAATGCTGATATTACTTAATACCTCTGTGTTTTCATTTTGGACTGTTTTTTCTGTTGGTATATCGTTCGGGTTTTCTATAGTAAAGACTGATGCAAAGAAAGTGTTAAGGATACCACTCATTCGCTCTTCATCTGTAGTAAAGTCCCCATTCTCATCAAGTAGTGGTCCGATAGTTGACGTGAGTACTTTCTTATGCCGAATATAACTGTAGAACTCTTTCGGGTTTGTCTTACTTTGATTTGCAACGTGTTTTTCAATAGTAATTTTACTCTGTTTGATTAACTTTTTGGCTTTTCTTCGTAAGTCTGCAAACTTGGCCCGCTCGCTATTGTCGTCTGTGATTTTTACTCTATTGTGGGCGTTCTTTTTGGCGCGTAAACAGTCGGCTATGTCTTTACTCCACCACTTGGGCTTTAAGTTTTGTGCTGAACGTCGGTTTTTTAACGGTATGCTGTCTTTGACCGCTTTTGTGTACGCATTAATGAAAAAGTTCCATTGTGTATTAATGTCCATAGTGTCTCGCAGACATTTCCAATCGGTATCTTTTAATATCGCACTGAGTTGGTGAAAATTAGCTTTTCTAAAGTTGGGGATTTTTTCGTAACTGTAATTTATTTCACTTCTATTGAAATTTATACTGAATGTGATTATGCGGTGGTCGCTATTAGTAAACTCATCACCCACGTTAATATTCCCTATCAAGTCTTCTTTAGTTGCAAATACTAGGTCAAGAACGTTATTTCCACGGGTTGGACTATTAACAAACTGGATAAGGGAGCTCTCTTGCAAGTTAGTATAAAGGTCTTGTCCATAGTGAGCTGATAATGGTTCTCCCCACTTTGATACTGGTAAATTAAAATCGCCAAGAATTACGGCCTCTTGCGTGTTACTCATCTCGTTAATTTGCTCATAGATATCACGGTCGGTTTGTACTGGTTGAGCTGGGGGTCTGTATAATAACGCTAACAAAAGTTTCATCCCGAATTTATTTCTAATGAGTATAGCCTATATAGTGTGTCTACGTTAGCGATATGGGGCTTTGATAATAAGATCGGTTTGAGGTCATCTTTAATATATAATAGGACTCCGCCTCCCCTTTTATTTGTTCGACCTTTCTCAAATATTGTATAGCCGGGAATTTTATACTCTGCTAGGAAGTCTCTGCTTTCGGTATTTAGCCACGATTCTGTTATGCCGATTATATCGTAATTTTCTGTGAAAGTTAATTCCTCTAAATCTGTAAATTTGTTATGGATGCTGCGAGCATTAATGTAAAATACCTTTAAGCTGTTTCGGTTTATTCTGTTTATTCGTTTTACGTTACCTGACCTTGACGTACCTGGGCAGACCCGTTTTTTGTACGATGGTTGATGACCGCATCGTTAAGCAAACGTCCTAAACGGGCTGCTCCTACCTGATTCAGATGGACACCATCATCTGAAAACAACGAGTCTTCAAAATAAAAATTGTCCCATGTGTTGACGAAATCGACGTTCTCCTCATTGCAGATGTTGGCAAGTCGTCGGTTGATACTAGTGGCGGTGTTGAAGAAACGGGTGTCTGCTTGTCTGCGGGGTATGATTCCAGAAAGGATGATGTTGTTCGTCTTTTCCTTGAACTTCGCAATCATCTGTCGGTACTTGTTGAGGAGCTCCTCCGATCTGGTCTTCAATACGTCGTTGGTTCCAACGTGGATGACGTACGTGGTGTTGTCAGGGGCCAGGCTTGTCACTTCGTCCACTGAGTCAATCACGTCGTCTAGGCCGCCACCCGGGATGCAAAATCGCTTCCTCGACTTGGGTGCTCGGCCACAGAACTCGGTGAGTTGACCCCTTACCATAGAGTCACCAACCAGCCTGGCCTCGGTGTCGTCTTCATCGTCGTCTTGGGCCAGGATCTTGAAGCGGTTCTGGCACGTAGTGATGGGTATAATGTTCCTTGTGGGTCGAATGTTGTTCCTCCCAACGCGGAATTCCTCCCGTGGAGAAATGGAAATTGCTGATGGTGCCGATGACGGTAAAGGTGTGGTTGGTGGTGAAGGTGAGGGTGTGGAGGCAGTCTGTACAGGGGCTGTGTCAACGGGTACGGCAGGCGATGGTGTCACTCCTACGTTGAGTGTGGTGAATTCTTGCAGCGTTTCCAGTTTCTCACTCAAGGCATCGATCTTGCGATGTGCTGCCTTCAAGTCGGTCGACAGCTCCTCTCGTAATTGGCAGAATCTACAAACAAGGACGTCTCTGTTCGCGAAAATTGTAGGGCCGAAAGTTCCAGAGCAGGTCGAACAGGTTAGTTGGGGTGCCATGGTGATAGTTATTAATTTAATTATTAATTAATTTATTAAATTGCTTATTAATTTCTTAATTTCTTAATCAATCTATTAATTTATTTATTACTTTATTAATTTATTTATTAATTTATTTATTTATTAATTGATTTATTGATTTATTGAATTACTTATTAATTTATTAATTTATTTATTTATATTTATTAATTTGTTAATTTATTTATTAATTTATTTACTTATTAGTAAATTTATTAGTTTATTTATTTATTAATAAATTTATTTATTAGTTAATTTATTAGTTTATTAGTTCATTAATTTATTTATTAATTACTAATTTATTTGTTTATTATTAATTATTAATTTATTAATTTATTTACTTATTTATTTGTTAATTAATTAATTAATTTCAACTTGATGAGGGTAGGGGGAGATGTACGAAATGTGGAAGTACAGACTGGAAGTGGGGGTTTGGGGGAGGGGACTATAGGGTATAGGTTTAGGATCGGTTAGGTTGTTGAAATGAGAGGTGGGGAGTTGGGGTAATTACCAAGGAGAGGTGAGGTGAGTTTGCTGGGATTAGCCAGGCGTGGTTAGTGTCAGTAGGGAGGGGTGATTAAGGTGAGGTGAGGTGAAGTGAGGTATAGGAGGGACAGGTACAGAGGGAAGGGCAGGGTGAGGTTGGACAAAGGTGTGTAGGGATAAGGAGGTATTAGTGGCAGGAGGGTAGGTCAGTAATTACGATATATATATAAATATATATTAAATATTTAGTTCCAGGCCTGTATAAATAGAAATAATACTAATCACAGTATAACAGACAACAGTACAATACAAAGGGTAGTTAAAATGAATTTAGGTGAATGGAAAAGGACGGTTATAAAGATTAATTAGATGGTACGGAAGGAATTATGCAAGTATGTATGTCTGTAAAAATGGAATTAATTATTAAACACAGTAGACAACATAAAATAGAGTAGAACAGACTTATAGCATAAACCTGAAATTACGTTAGTATGGAATAATTATAAAAATACAAATGTAGAATTAATTATACACGGTAGGGAACAGGAAACACAATAACAATAACTGTCGAGTAGACTAATAAATAAAATAGCACAAGCTTGTAGTATAAACCTGAAATAAGACTATTATAGAGTTATAGATGTACAAATGTAGAATTATATAATGAACACAGTAGTAAAACAAAATAGAACGGACTTATAATATAAACCTGAAATAATATTAATGTATAATTATAAAAATATGACTAGGTCAAGAGAAAAGAAAAAGAATGACTATTAAATACAGTAAGGAGCCGGGAACACAGGAACGTGTAGACTAAAATAAAGAAATGCAACAGTCGTATAATTTAAGCCTGAAATAACAATAATACAGAATTATATAAATGCAATTGTCTAGACAAATATAATAAAATATAGTACAATGCTGGAAAAGGGCGCTATAGATGTGTCGACAGGGTTAATTCAGGTGAGGCGAGATTAAGGTGAGGTGAGTGCAAGATAGAGGCTTAGTCAGGTCAAAAGACGAAAAGGACGGTTAGAGTCAGGCGTGGGTGTAGATGGGGGGGGGGGGGTGTTAGTGGGTGGGTGGAGAGGGGTAGTACTGGAAAATACAGAGAACAAATTAACAGAGTTTAGGTAAGAATATACAGAGACAAAATAAATGGAGTATAGGTAAGAATACTTATGTGAGATGGGATGGTTCGCTTCACGCTTCTCACACGGCCTCAGGTATACAGACGCAGATGTTCAAACACTCGGGAACACGAGTTCCCCGCACACTCACGTGGAACACAACACAAACACTCAATAACGGCAGGAAACACAGACGGGCGCGGAGCACACAGCCCAACTCAGACACTCGTGAACACACGGGAACACCAGAATATAAAAAGGGGCAGACACACAGAAATATTAAATCCTCACAATATACACTCAATCACTTTGAACTAGTGCACGTATAGAACACAGAAATGCTAATATCTTACAAAAACACGCTTTCACTTAACACACAACGCACCCAGAAATGCTACCCACTCTCGATATACACGCAATCACTTAACACACAGAACACTAGCGCACTTAAATACCACACAGGAATACACAATCACTTAACACGCAGGAAACACACAATCACTTAACACGCAGGAAACACACAAACACTTAACACGGAATCGCTAAAGCACTAGAACGGACGGAGCGCAGGCGCAGGTCCTCACTGTACAGCGGTCACTCCCTCACTGAGAGAGAGAGAGAGAGAGAGAGAGAGAGAGAGAGAGAGAGAGAGAGTAGAATAAGGAGAGAAAGAATGGGAGAAAGTGACAGCCAGACAAAAGACGAAAAAGACTCGTGTAAAGAAAGTGGATAAAATGAAAGGTACCAGTAGAAAAAAATATATGGTGACAATAAGGACAAAACGAGAGTGTGAGAGAGAGAGAGGGGAGTGGATGAGAAGAAAATAACAAGAATATGAGAGAGAGCGGGGGAAAGGAGAAGGAAGAATTATGTGTGACCAAAAGGGGAGGAGATAAGAGAGAGAGAGAGAGAGAGAGAGAGAGAGAGAGAGAGAGAGAGAGAGAGAGAGAGAATGCGAGTAAAAAAAATAAAAGGAAAGGGTGGAAGAAAGAGAATTAACAAGATTACGATGGAGAAAGAGAGAGAATAAGAAATATAATCCGATAGAGAATATTAATGAATGATAGAAAATGTCAGAGAGAGAAGCATGAAGAGCAACAGACAGATTTCACACAGCTTCCAGAGAGAGAGAGAGAGAGAGAGAGAGAGAGAGAGATTATACACAGCATCCCGAGAGAGAGAGAGAGAGAGAGAGAGATTATACACAGCATCCAGAGAGAGAGAGAGAGAGAGAGAGAGAGAGAGATTATACACAACATCCAGAGAGAGAGAGAGAGAGAGAGAGAGAGAGAGAGAGAGAGAGAGAGAGAGAGAGAGAGAGAGAGAGAGAGAGAGAGAGTATAAACAACAACAAAGAGAGAGAGAGAGAGACTATACACAACATCCAGAGAGAGAGAGAGAGAGAGAGAGAGAGAGAGAATTTACAAGTAGCATTGAGTGAGATGAATCCAGCTCAACACCACCTTACCGTTGCTAAGAGACGAAACTGGCTTCAGGTGTTGTCAACCAAGTGAAGGACTACAGATTCTTCCAAACTAGGTCACGAAACATATCACGTACTTGTATTAGAAGGTAAATAGTCTGTTTTCCCGTATAGTTTGGAGGAAGCAGTAGTCTTTTTTAATTATCATGTGGTGTAGGCGGGACGAATTGGTTGTCTGCTGATTCCTCCAAATTATGCCACGAAATTATTCCTTTAATACGTGTGTTGTTTCGTGGCATAGTATGGAGGAATCAGTAACCTCCAGTTTGTGAGTGTATAGATAAATACCGTTTGTTTGTTCCATAGATAAACAGATTTTTACACACACACACACACACACACACACACACACATCAGCCTTCTGGTGGAACTAATACTTCCTCCGTTTGTCAACCTGTTTAATAGATCATTAAAGGACAGCTACGTATTTAAACGGGACAATTAAAGGGAAATAAAGATTACTCATATGCCAGGACGGTCATCTCTCTCTCTCTCTCTCTCTCTCTCTCTCTCTCTCTCTCTCTCTCTCTCTCTCTCTCTCTCTCATGCAATCAAGGCAGTGGTGAATTTACACGGTGCTGTGTATAATACCCACTTCCCTTCCTTCATTATACACTTATTCCATTCTTCCTTTCCTCCCTTCACAATATGTGTGTGTGTGTGTGTGTGTACAAATCTGACTATCTATCTAATAACCTAACATTATTTGTTTACACTCTACACACTCCTGACTATAACGTAACGAAGGTGACAACTACGTAAGAAACTTCATTCTATAATAAATCTATTTGGATGACAAACATTAAGTTCACATTCAATTTTGGAACACCATATTCCTTGAAGACAGCTTTAGCAGTATAGCACGGATATTTAAGCTTTAAAATATGTCAATATTGTTAAGTTGTCTGTAGGCTACGGTACTTCGGCTACTATTGCATAGAGTTGTGGTGGCATCTGACATGAACAGTTGTTACCAAATGCCAGAAGCCTAGAACAGTATAATATCCCATATTATATTTCAGTACTAGTGAGTGTTATTCCATTGTTAGTTACCCTCCCAAACTGATGTGCTCTTCTTTGTTTTTTCTCTGATATTATTGCATTGAGTTGAGTTATGACAAGTGCATAAAACAAGTTTATTTTAACTGAATATGAAGGTGAGAGCTTACATTCCTCTCCCTCACCATGGCTGGGGCTAGTGATGACGTCAATCTTCCGCTGTAATATTATAAAAAGATAATTACTATCTTATTTGCGTATGTGGAATTATATGATCATTCCTGTACAATACCATATGAAATCTTGATTGTAAATAGTTTAGTGAGAGGTGATCCCTTCTGTTGCTAACTTGCATCTTATAGTTCAAACTTTGCTACCGTATATAAAGTGAGTTAACAAAAATGATGACTCTGGTCCAAATCCACACCCCCGGGCCCAGCAGCAAACAAACTAACGTGGTCTTGTTACCATGAAAATCTGGCTGAGAGTTCCACGGAGTTTGTCAACTTGTCCTATCTTCATGGCAAGTTGACAACCCCCGAGAAACTCTCAGCTAGGTTTTCATGCGAGCAAGACCAAGTTCTTTTGTTTCCTGAGAGTTGTGGACTTGAAGCGAGTCATTATACATACCACACTATTTTATTTGTTTATTCATGTATGCACGTGGGAGTTCCCCCTTTGTGTGAACAGAATGTGCGGTTAGTAATTATAAATTGTATTTTAGCCGTGAAGGAGCATAATTCTTACTGTGAATACAATATAAAAATATTGTGTGTATTATTGGTTGGACAACCTGAGTGTTGAATTCTGAGTCAGACAGATTTGCTGTAAAGTATAACTACATATGACGCAAACTCAATACGAAGAAATATTTAAATTCTCTGTACCGACTCTAATACATCAGGGAAGGGCTTATGTTTAAGTGGTTTTGATGGTTGTTGAGTATGGTAGCTTAGCGTTGGTCGGCGGTATTCTTCGAAGATATAAGGTGTTTTGAAGTGATAAGCTTCTCAGTAATGTCACAATTTGAAAGAGAAGTCTCTGTACAAAGGGAAGAGAATATGGGGAATGTTTGGTGTTACCCCATTGAGATTCGTTATCAGAATGAAAGTCTATTGACATATCAAGTAGTGGTCGGCTCACGGTGTGACTCTCTGACCTAACAGCACGTGTGCCCTTCTTGCACAAAACTATGTGTGTTTCCCAGGGCACCTAATAGCTGAAGAAGCGCTGGGCCAGCACTCTGTTGACAACATGTTAACTCATATCCCATTGTATGCTTGGCTTATCTCTTGACACATTTCCTCTTGTGTATATGTGTATGTGTACATACAGGATTATAAATTATGTGTTAAAGAGATAAAGATATACATATGTTGTTTAACCGGTACATGTTGCTTGGTCACTACCATCCTTCGCCCTCGAAGGAGATTTTATATATATTTTTGTAGCTATTACATGTTTTCTGTTGTTATTCATTGTTATTACTACAGAGATTAATAATTATGACTTTTACAATGCATGTTCCTTAAGAACTAAAATACATGTAATAATATGAAGTAATATGATATACAGTACCAGTACATCCTATCTAAATGTATAGGAATTGTGTAACTAGGCTAACCTATGTTTTTGTATCTTCCTCATTTCTGTTCCTCACTGCTGCCTCTCTTTCACGAGCGGACAGTCGCCTGTACCTGACATAAACCTTTCGTATACACCAGATGAAGACAATGGTACAAACAATTAAAGTGAGTGTAGGAATGACATAGAGAGGAAACGCAACTTCTTTCAATAAGTGCACAGGTAATAAAGCATCTAGAGTGGAGGTGAACTTTTTGAGTCATTTAAATATTTAAGGAACTTTACTTTGTCTGAAGCAACAGTCATTTTTATCCAAAGAGATATTTACTAGAAGGTTAAGAGAAGACTGGCGTGACATAGATCTGCAAGGATTAGGCAAAACATGTGTGGGTTGAAGGGTAATTATTACATGGCCCCTGACCAATGTGAAATAAGGAATGATGATTTTCTCACCTTGCCAACTCATCACCATATTGCTTTTGTGACCACACTCTCCACTGAGTTAGTTTTTTTTTGTTTTTTATTCAGTCCACTAAATGAAGTATATCTTTTAGTTATATGAAAGTTGTATTTATTATAAGATAAGAGGGTAGAGGCTAGAAGTTTAGTCTATCAGGGTGGATTTACCTCAATATTCATACTACTTTGATACCCAAGTAAGCTATGAAGGTTACTGTAATGCCTTACACAGAGACTCGGTACTTGTAAATTATATAGCCTAAAGATAAAGTCTTAGTCTCTGTATAGCCTAGTGTAGAAGTGCAAGTGGTATAGTAACGTGCTTTTTTCCTCTTCTATCATTGAGTTAGGCATTGTCCCTCGGGATAGTGTGTTATAATAGCCTCACTGGAGAGCCAACAAGTTTGTCTCCCAGTCGAGGGAGAACGTGGATTGCGTTTGTTCCGAGTCAGGCTGTGTTTTCTCCGCCGTGGTGGGAGAGCCAGGTATATTTTATCAGGTCCACGGTTGCTCATTCCCTTGTGATCCTGGACACACGGATGTTTATTCCTGTGTGGTTTGTGGTTCACGATTGTTCATTCCCATGAAAATTGCCGGACTTCGGTAGCGACCTCAAACGTAATAGCTGTGGCGTAACAATATATATATATATATATATATATATATATATATATATATATATATATATATATATATATATATATATATATATATATATATATATATATATATATATATATATCCCTCCATATGCAATGTAATCTCTTCCATGTCTACATTAACCATTTTGCCTTCATCTCTCTCTTGCGTCCCTCTTCCTCCTCCTCTTCACCTTCTACTTCAATATATCTCGCCTCATTTCTACCTCCTTCTCCTCCCATCTCCTTTGGTACGTCTTCCTCCGTCACCATCATCATCATCATATTCGTCATCATCATCATATTGTGAGACAAGCGTGCGCCATCTTGAAGCCTTGCATTGTGCGAATATTTTGCAAGATGCTCTCCTGGAGAGAGAGAGAGAGAGAGAGAGAGAGAGAGAGAGAGAGAGAGAGAGAGCGAGAGGAAAATATTAGTGTGTTGAGAGTGAAAAAGATGGTAAATTAAGGACAGAGAGAGAGAGAGAGAGAGAGAGAGAGAGAGATAAATACAAACATACCCAGCCCACATAGACCTTGTGTTTGCTACTATACATGCAAAACATTATATTAGCCATTTTCCTATCCACACATTAACGCTAAATTCTCTTCCTAACATTTTGACTTTATTCATTAGTTGTTTATGCGGGAATTTATCGATCGCTTCCTGAAAATCAAGGTAAATAATGACATTCTTGAGTTTTTTTTTTTTTTTTTATTTAAGTTTTTTTATTTAAGTTCCGACACTAGACATGTTTGATAGCCCTAACTTCAACACACACACACACACACACACACACACACACAGAGAGAGAGAGAGAGAGAGAGAGAGAGAGAGAGAGAGAGAGAGAGGAGGAAGAGTGAAAGATAGAACGCGGTAATAATGTAAATATGATAGAGGGAACGAAAATAAGAACGAGGAAAGAGTTGGAAGAGATTGTATATTTTTACTGGAAGGAAGAGAATATGATGGAGAAGTGAGAAAAATTACGAGAGAAAAATGGAAGAGAGGAGAGGAGAGAGGGGAAGCGAATGGAAAGATTAAGGGGAAATAAAATAAGAAAGAGGGTAGGAGGGAGTATGAGAGAGAGAAAGAGAAAGAAGGATTGGTATGAGCAAGGAGACAAACACACACACACACACAGAGAGAGAGAGAGAGAGAGAGAGAGAGAGAGAGAGAGAGAGAGAGAGAGAGAGAGAGAGAGAGAGAGAGAGTTACAAGGAGTTACAAGGAAAAGAAGTACCCTAGGAGACCTTACGATCCATACAAAGAGGGTACCTGTGGGTTTAGTTGCGCAAGTAGGCGACCGTCCTCGAATGTGTCATGTGAAACCATCAAGGAACACTCGCACAACGGCTTAAACACCTAGACGGTGATTTAAGGCTTTGTCTAATCTGGACTTGAACTGATCCACAGAGTTGCTGTTGACTACATCAGCAGGAAGCGCGTTCCAAGTACCGCAGATGCTGTATGTAAAGAACTTACCACACAGATCACGGTTGTATCGCTTCAGTTCAAGTTTGTAGCCATGATTCCTGGTTGTGCCCTCACTGAGTTGGAAAATGTCCCTGTAGTCTACATTGTCAAAGCCTCGTAGTATTTTAAACACTTCGATAAGCTGACCACGCAGTCTCCGGGTTTCCAAAGAGAACAGGTCGAGTTCTACCAACCGATATTTATAGCTCTTGTGTCTAAGAGAGGGTATAAGTTTGGTTGCCCTGGCTTGCACTCGTTCCAATCTCGCGATATCCTTTCGGTAAAAAGGACTCCAAAACTGGACTGCATACTCCAGGTGCGGTCGGACAAGGGAATTGTACAGACAAAGTACTATCTCCTTGTTCCGGTATCCAAACTGTCGCTTTATGTACCCTAACATCCTTTGGGCTTTCTTCTCAGCCTCAATACACTGCTTTGAGAACTTGAGGTCACTGGTGATAGTTACACCCAAGTCTTTCTCAGTATCAGTGCTTACGAGAGCATTGCCCTTAAGGTTATACTCTGTTCGGGGGTTTCTGTGGCCTATATGCATAACTTTGCATTTGTTCACGTTAAATGGCATTTGCCACGTGTCAGACCACTCCCCGATCTTCCTAAGATCTTCTTGTAAGCGGGTAGTATTTCCTTCTTTCGCGACATTCATACCAAGCTTAGTATCATCGGCGAATTTGGAAATCTTGGCAACCATGTCACCATCCACGTCATTAACATAGATGATAAACAGTAGTGGTCCCAGAACAGAACCTTGGGGAACGCGCTAGTAACGGGCACCCACTCTGAAGGCCTGTCCATTCACTACCACCCGCTGCCGTCTGTCACTTAGCCAGTTCTCTATCCAATTTGCCACATTTCCGTCTATGCCCAGTGCACGCACTTTCCGAAGGAGGCGGCGGTGGGGTACCTTATCAAAGGCTTTCTGAAAGTCTAAGTAGACAACATCGACCGCTTTATCCCGATCATGCTCACTGAAAACAAAATGGAAGAATTCCACCAGATTTGTGAGGCATGACCGGTGCTGCCGGAACCCATGCTGGGAACCCCTCAGTAGCAAATTTGATTCTAAGTGTGCTGTTATTTTGTCCACCATGATGCTCTCCATGAGTTTACAGACTATCGAGGTTAAACTGATGGGTCTGTAGTTTGACGGTTGGCTAGCATCTCCCTTCTTGAAGATAGGAGTCACCTCTGCCTCACGCCAGTCTCTAGGAACGCATCCAGTCTGGATTACCCTGTTGAAGACCATGCACAGGTGCCGTGATACTTCACCATGCACTTCTTTCAACACTCTAGGTAAGAACCCATCCGGACCGGGAGACTTGTTTGCTTTTAATTCGATTATTTTTCTCTCGATTTCTTCTTGGGTGAAGACCATTGACTCCAACTTCTCACTGAAGGAGTCCAAAGGTTCGGGAATGGGACCACTCTCCTCAGAGAACACTGAAGAGAAATACTCATTTAAGAGGTTAGCATTTTCTGCATCAGAGTGCATCAATGCTCCATCCTCATTCACCAAGGGACCGATCCTGCGTCGGATTGGTTTACGGCCATTCACATAACTGAAAAACTACTTGGGGTTCTCTTTGCAGAGTCTAGCCACACGGACCTCCTCAGCACGCTTAGCCGCCCTTATTTTGGACTTCACGTTTCGATTCAGTCTTCTATGACCGTCAAAGTCCCCAGATGCCTTCGCTCGACGATACGCAGTTCTCCTCTCCCTTAGTAGGTTACGGATTTCCCGATTAAACCACTTCGGTTGAATGAACTTCTGACCTGTTCCCTTCAGAGGAATAAAGCGCGACTGAAGTTCCATGAAGGAAGACAAGAATGACCTCCACAGATCATCAGCACTCTCTCCCTCTTCTAGTTCCATTTCAGCAACGCTTTCACGAAGACCTGCAAAGTTCGCTCTCCCCATGTCTAATTTTCTATGCACCGGGGTCACGGACTCCATATTAGGGACTTTAACTGAAAATCTTATAAGCTTGTGGTCGCTTCCACCTATTTCTTCGTTTACAGAAAGGTCTTGAATGATGTCATCCTCTGAGGTGAGGACCAAGTCGAGTATGTTAGCACCTCTTGTTGGCTCCCTTACCCATTGAGTGAGGAATTCATCATTTACAAACTCCAAGAGTGGTGTGTTCTCGGCAGAGGGCTCTCTGGTTTCCCAGTCAACATGTGTGTTGAAGTCCCCCATAAGGATGCACACCCTGCCGTCCACTAGTTCACCCAGCAACTGGTATAGGTCCCTGTCCATCTCATTGAGTTGTCCAGGGGGTCTATAAAGCAGCAGGGTTCTGTATTTTGCAGTGCCTATTTCTAGGTCAACTCCAAGGAGCTCGTGGTTCGATGTGATGTTGCAGGCCATCGATTTGATGGAGTTCTTTACATACAACAGCACACCACCACCCCCTCTGTCCTCTCTATCTTTGTGGAAGAGTTGGTAGCCTGGAATCACGAATTCCCCTTCAAGATCTCTGTCTGAGGTTCTCAACCATGACTCCGTTATGGCCACCATCTCGGGTTCCTCTGTCGCAACGAGGGCCCGCAGTTCCAAAAACTTGTTTCGGATGGACCTGGCGTTGAACAATAGAACCTTCAGGGAACCCCCAACTGCAGGGCTCCCTAGACTCCTCCGTTTCCCGGTTTGGTCATTGTCTTGGTAGTGCTGGGGATATCCTTCTTCAGGATCTCAGCGAATGTCTTCTCTGGGGTCACTCTAGCATAGCGACGAGGGCTCTCCTCCACGCTCGGTCGAGTGCTCCTGAGACATCGTCGGACGGCGTCTTCCATTAATTTGGAAAGCACTTCTTTCCCCTTTAGTGAGAGATGTGTGCCATCCCTCTGGTAGAGGTCGTCTCTACCAAAGAGTGAGGTGTAGGGGTCCACAAAGAACACCCCCTCGGCAGTACACAAATCAGCCAGGCGCTGATTTACTGCAATGTTCTTTGACAGAGCAGTCCCTAAAGGGCCTCTCCTTGGGAGCATGCCAACAACTACCCTTCTGCGGGTTTTTGACCCACAGTCGTCTACTGCACCGAGCACATCCGAGAGGACTCCTTCGGTCATTCCTACTCTACCATTTCTCAGGTAGATGTCATTACCACTCACCATGAGTGCAATGACAGCAGATCTGGACGTTTGGATCCTCTCAGCTTCCTTTCGGAGGTCAGCATTGCCACAACCTGGCAAACAATTCACCTTCACAGAAGTGTGAAGGCGATCTGCCATTAGGGGTTCCAGCCCTCGTGCCTGGGAATCACCTACAATGTGTATATCCACAGGCCTCTCCTTGGTAGGAGCACGAGATGCCTTGTGAGGAACCCGAGAGTGTTTTGAATTCCTGCCGGGCTCGTCACTTCCTCCAGGTTGCTTCTTCTTCGTCTTCTTTTCCTTCTTCATTTTCGTTTCCTTCTTATTTGATTCCTCACTTTCCTCTGATCCCTCCTCAATTGTCTTCTTGGGTTTTTCTTCCTTCTCCATATTCCCCTCCTCTTTTCCATCACACTTTTCTGCAGTCTCTTTTCCTTCTGCAGTCTCTTCTCCCTCTTCATTGTTGCTGTTCTTCTTCTTGTTGTTCTTCTTGTTGTTCTTTTTCTTGTTCTTCTTCTTCTTCTTTACCGCCGTGGTGGAGCTCTCCGGTGAAGAAGCTCCTTGGACTGCCTTGTCTCTCACATGGCAGTCACACCTCTGCGAGTCCATTCGGAGAACTTCCTCCTTTAGGGAGTTGTTCTCCTTCGTGAGCAGTGAGATGTGCTTCATCAACCTCTCCTCGAGTTTGCAAAAGTCGCAGACACTCGAGGAGTCTAGGTCGCTCGCACTCCTCCCGCTGAAGTCCTCACACCAGCGGTACACCTTGCATGTAGTACATGTAAATTTTCTTGCTGATGGACCAGTCATCTCGCTCTAATTCAATTTCAGACCAATAATATAAAAGAAAGGGTAGTGTGATTTGGTCTCGCATAAGTCTCATCCGCCTACTTCCAGAAGGTTTTCGGTCGTTCGGCCAACAGAAACCTTATGAGCCAAGCACACCAACCCTAAGGTCTCCCCTGGGTCGGACGGCCCCAATCGTGCCGCAGCTCCCAACTGAGCAGCACAAGAGTCCTAAGTAAATGGGACTCTGATTTTTCGACAGGGGTGCTTGAAGTGTAACCGTCGTCCTACTAATCCCTACTAATCCTCCATCCGCGGCCAAACTTAAAGCAAATAGTAAAACTAAATGTCCACGACTTAATCCGAGATCTTTTACTGGCCTGGCAGCCAGCGAGGCACGAAAGCTCTCTCACCAAAGAGCAGTCGAGCCTTTAGGCACCTAAGAACGGTCACAGGGAGCTGGTCAGGCTTATTAATCTAAGAGAATACCTACGGGGGTCCTGAGGCATCTCCATTACTCGTACCCCACACGCCTGAGATCCCTTCAATCTCAGCCCTTTCGAAACCTGTGAGCGTTAAAAGGCGTTGTTTTAGGAGGTTCCAAAGCCTCCCTTCTCACACGGCATAAGGTAGCTGGTGAGGTCCTTAACAATAAAAACTTATATCGAAAGTGATGAAGATTTTTTTTTTTTTTTTTTTTTTTTTGTTAGGACAGTTGAAGAGCAGTTGTGAAACTTAATATTAACATGAAGATTTGACAACTCTTAGTCAGGATCCTAATAACGCTACCTTTCTGGCACGGGTAACCCAACTGGACTAAATGTCCCCCAGCATAGCTAGCAAAATTCAAACAGATCACACAAGCTCTCTCACCGACGGCAAGGTGGTTGTCTCGAGAGAGAGAGAGAGAGAGAGAGAGAGAGAGAGAGAGAGAGAGAGAGAGAGAGAGAGAGAGAGAGAGAGAGAGAGAGACAGAAGAACAGACAGACAGACAGACAGACAGACAGAGAGAGAGAGAGAGAGAGAGAGAGAGAGAGAGAGAGAGAGAGAGAGAGAGGGAATGTGGTGAAGAGGCAGTGTCGAAAACTTATTGCAAAAGAAATGAACATAACAATGAAGGAAGGAGAAGGAGAAGAGAAATTGGAGAGTGTTGAGTTTTAACGAGAAGAAGGAGAGTATATAGAGAGAAGGAGGAATGGCCGAGGGAGAGAAGGAGGGAAGAGAGAGGGAGAGAAGAGATAGGTAGGGAGAGGGGGAGAAGAAAAAGGGAGAGAAGAGATAGGTAGAGAGAGGGGGAGAGAAGGGGAGAGAAGAGAGAAGGGGAGATAAGAGAGAAGGGGAGAGAAGAGAGAAAGGGAGATAAGAGAGAGGGAGGAGTGAAGTAGAGAAAGAGGGGATATAAGCAAGGGGTGAAGTGAAGATGGTAGGAAGTGAAGATGTAAGGAGAGACAGGGATGAGGATGCAGGGTTGAGTGAGACAGCAGTAAGCGACACAGAAGGAGAGAGGGAGGAGAGGGAAGAGAGGATGGGAAAGGGGGAGGAAAGAGAAAGAAGGGAAAGAGAAAGAGAGTAAATGAGGAGGGAAGAGAGGAAAGGGGAGGAATGAGAAAGAATGGAAATGGAAGAGAGGGAATGGGAAGGGAAGATAGGAAATGGGGAGGGAAGAGATGAAAGGAGGAGGAAAGAGAAGGAAGGGGAAGGGAAGCTACTAGGGGGTAAACAGAGGAAAAGGGACGAGGTGGATTAGGGAGAGAAAGGGAGCCTAAGGGGAGAGACAAGACACATATAAGGGTAATAGTCAGAGTTTAATTGGTTCCCCTGCGTCACGTGTAGGATACTCGATGCCAGGCAGGCTATCCATTATAGTCACTACACACACCCATCATGAACCATCACTATCACTCATTATCTCTCTCTCTCTCTCTCTCTCTCTCTCTCTCTCTCTCTCTCTCTCTCTCTCTCTCTCTCTCTCCCGATTAATCCCTACATGTTCACCCATCCTAAACCATCACTATCACTCATTCTCTCTCTCTCTCTCTCTCTCTCTCTCTCTCTCTCTCTCTCTCTCTCTCTCTCTCTCTCTCTCTCTCTCTCTCTCTCTCTTCAGAATAGGCTACACATCCCCAAAGTAACGAAAACATTACAAAGACCCTTAATTACATGCTGGATAAGTTCTAATTTCTTTCCTCTGGTTATTATCTGACGACTTAAAAAGGTTATAAACATACTTGAATTAACACATATAATTATTATAATAGGCTATAATTATCTTTGTTATTATGCTTGGACTAATGCCAAACGATTAATTAAGGACCCTGTGATCGTGTATGAAAACTAGAGGCTTCTGATTCCTCCTGACCACGCCACGAAACAAACTCCTTCCATATAGGTGGTGTTTCGTGGCAATATTTGAAGGACTCATATAACTCCATTTTTCTGACTACATCACAGGGTCCCGTAAGAGGGAAGTTCAATGTTGGTAAATCTGGAGCAAACGATTCCTCCAAACTATGCCAAGTATAAAAGAACACCATTAATTTTGTTCATCTGGTCATGTTTCCTGGCATACTTAGGAGGAATCATGGCACTCCAATGTAACAAAAAAAAGTGAATTACCCCCTTAATTAATCACGTCACCAGAACCCATCCTCAAAATATTTTAATGATTTACTTCCAAATTACAAAACAAATGTAATAATACTAAAATTTTATACACACCCCACAATACCTCCCTCCACATCCTGGCTTTGGGAACTGCAGCTTGAAACTTTGTGACATATTTTCCGCTGGTGTGACGCCGTTCTAGTCTCAGAGGCGGGGGAAGGGTTTGGTCAGTGGGTCTGTACGAATTAGCAGCCCCCCCCCCCTCAGCAGCCCCCCCCCCAGCAGCCCCCCCCCAGCAGCCCCCCGAATAAAATCCACCGAATAAAAAATATAAAAATAAATTAATGAAATAATAATAATAATAATAATAATAATAATAATAATAATAAAAACAATAATAATAAAAATAATAATAATAATAAAAATAAAAATAAAAATAATAATAATAACAAAAACAACACCAATAATAATAACAACAACAACAACAACAATAGTCAGGAGGAATCAGAAGCCACCAGCAGGACTCATACACGGTCACAGGGTTCCTTCATAATAATAACCGTAGTA
The DNA here is from genome assembly GCA_033782935.1 of Petrolisthes cinctipes. NCBI lineage: Eukaryota > Metazoa > Arthropoda > Malacostraca > Decapoda > Porcellanidae > Petrolisthes > Petrolisthes cinctipes. The sequence goes on from JAWQEG010006119.1 coordinate 31,308, forward strand.
GGAAACATCCCCAGACTTGTGGCGCCGCGGGAGACAAGGCAAACCGGCAACACTTCAAAATATTTTCTCTCGGTAAATTCTGCTCCGCACTCCGAGTTTCCGGGAAGTTAAAAATGTTTAGAGTTAGTTGCGAAAAGAGAGAATAATTCACTCTTTGAGGATTTCTGTGGCTCAGGTGAAGCCCAATTTTAGTCCCAAGTTTCTCTATAGTGATCAAAGTTTTCCTTAAAATGTTTTACTCTCTCTCACTCTCTCTTTGTGGTGATCGAGTGTTGATTTGTGGTGCCTGGCGACAGATGTGTCCTCATCACACAGTTCCGTTTCTCTCTAGACACTCTGCGCCAACACATACACACACACATACATACATACACACACTCTCCCTTTCTCTTTCTCTCTTTCTCTCTCTCTCTCTCTCTCTCTCTCTCTCTCTCTCTCTCTCTCTCTTTACACACGCACACACACACACACAGCCAAGGCAGTCTACCCACCACATGTACTGGTGTTTATGGAGCAATAACAGGTAGTGGGGAGGTATTTCCCTTGGCGGAGGATGAGCGTCCCACACACAATAACAGCCAAGGTGAATCCCATGACACCTACTAGGTCCCTCCCTCCCTGCCACAAACACTAAGCCAATTCTCTGAGACGTATCACTTTACTCTCAGTTACTCACGCGTGAATCAACTTCCCTGAGGAGACATATATAAGGGCGTAGTATACTTTTGGTACATTAGAGCTCCTTGATTCCTCTAAGGTATGCCAGGAAACAGGACTAATTTAACACAAATAATGGTGGCCTGTTGCTTGGAATAGATTGGAGAAATCAGCTAATCCAGATTTACCAAAAGTGTACTACACCCTTAAGACCTGGACACGTTAACAGAGGCATGTTTGGTGGTCTGGGATTCTGTTCCTAGGTGGGGTACATTCCTTATGTTAATAGGCACGGAAATGTGTGATTATTTGGGTTAGGTTAGGTTAGGTACAGCTGATTTTGTGATTACGTTCGTTCTCCCATACCAAAGTGCATTGGTTAATTAAATAAAACTGCTTTATTTGAAAAGAAAGGAGCATACGACATACAAGGCAAACTGATATTATTGGTTCTTCTAATGAGATAACCAATACTGAGGAAGACTGTTTCTTGGAACACATATAGTAAACGAGAGCCTGCAGTTCGTCAATATTCTCCACCTTTATAAAAACCTTCTGTACCCACAAGATAGTGTATTTTACATCTCATGAGTGTACAGCGTCTGCACTAAAAGCCTTTGGGGACTAGAGAGCTCCTTCAACCTCCATAAGGCGATGGTTTATTACTCAGGCTCCAACAGAGACCCTTTTAATAAAGAATGAGATCTAGGGAAAGAGTGCCTATAAGGAAAGAGACTCAGTCAGCATTATCGTCAACAAAAACAATAACCCTGACTGTAGATGCGATAAAGCTGAAGGGATTGTCTCTATGAATATACCAAACGGCTGTAATATTATCAACGCCTGATGGTTTTACTCGTGACAGGGACTCCTACAGAAGCTTAAGGGTTAAAGTACTGACCGCCCACCTCAAACCCCCACCTACTCTCATCACAGTAGAAGGCCAAGTGAAGGAACAGGGATGGGGCAAGAACAAGGGCTAGAGAAAGAGAGCCTAAGAGAGGATCAAGGAGGTCCGAAAAGGGTGCCAGGAAGAGGGCCAGAGAGAGGGCCAGTACTAGGGCCAGAGAGAGGGCCAGTACTAGGGCCAGAGAGAGGGCCAGTACGAGGGCCAGAGAGAGGGCCAGTACGAGGGCCAGAGAGAGGGCCAGGAAGAGGGCCAGAAAGAGGGCCAGGAAAAGGGCCAGTACGTGGGCCAGTACTAGGGTCAGAGAGAGGGTCAGAGAGAGGGCCAGTACGAGGGTCAGAGAGAGTGCCAGGGCGTGTTTATCACATGTACACAGGAGGTGGGGTGAGGTGGCTGTAAAACCCGCCCGGAGTGCCACTAAACGTCAGACCCCGACACTCCATACTAAGGACCAGCAGGCAGGAGTGGGGCGGGGCGGGGCGGGGCGGGCGAGGTAGGGTGGGGCTGCGCGGACATGATCAGTAACATCATCCATTCATATCCATACAACGTACAGTAATCGCTTCATTCACTGTTACTACATTTTTTTAAACACCAGGCGAAGTATATTGTTATTAAGGACCATGTGATATAGTCCGAAAATTGGAGGTAAACGAGTCCTTCAAATATTGCCACGAAACACTACCCATATGGAAGGAGTTTGTTTCGTGGCATGGTCAGGAGGAATCAAAAGCCTCCAATTTTCAAACACGATCACAGGTTCCTTAAGGGGGAAGTTTTGTGTTGGTAAATCTGGAGCAACTGAATCCCCCAAGCTCTTCCAAGCAACAGAACACTATTATTTTTGCTCTTTTGGTCCTGTTTCCTAGCATACTTTGGAGGAATCAAGGCACTCTAATGTACCAAAAAAGAATTACCACCTTAATGCAAGTCAAGTAACAATGGCTGCCTACACGGTCTCTATTCTTACTTACTGACTCCATACCTCAACGATACTGTTTAAAGGGGGAAGTCTTGTTTTGATAATTCTGGAGCAACTGAATCCCCCAAATTATTCCAAGCAACAGAACACCATTATTTTTGCTCTTCTGGTCCTGTTTCCTCTGTGTATCAAGGGTTCGTAACAACTAGATCTAATATTTAGTACACAAATTTCCTAACACCAAATAATTCTAGTAATGTTATTTGGGTAATACTTGAATCAGCCAACAGAACAATGCCTCTAGTCTGTGTGGAAAACAGACCCATTTTATTTTACCAATGTTCTGTGTACACATTTCTGAAGCTGACTGTACTGCTAGTTTCTCAAGCTACACTATATTCCTCTCCCGGTACACTATATTCCTCTCCCGGTACACTATATTCCTCTCCCGGTACACTATATTCCTCTCCCGGTGCAATATATTCCTCTCCTGGTGCAATATATTCCTCTCCCGGTACACTATATTCCTCTCCCGGTACACTATATTCATCTCCCGGTACACCATATTCATCTCCCGGTACACTATATTCCTCTCCCGGTACTCTATATTCCTCTCCCGGTACGCTAATGATTCGCTCCAAGTGTCGTTTGTATGCAAGGCGGTAGAAGTTGGCGTGTCTCCGCAACCCTGATTATCCATCGTAAGTTTACAAAGTTGGTTATTAAGGGATGAATGACTGGTGAGACAGGGGCGTGGAGGAATGGTGGGGGTAGGGATGGGGGTGGTTGGAATGGTGGGTAGGGATGGGGGTGGTTGGAATGGTGGGTAGGGACGGGGAGTGGAGGAATGGTGGGTAGGGACGGGGGTGGAGGAATGGTGGGGGTAGGGATGGGAGTGGAGGAATGGTGGGGGTAGGGATGGGGGTGGAGGAATGGTGGGTAGGGATGGAGGTGGAGGAATGGTGGGTAGGGATGGGGGTGGAGGAATGGTGGGTAGGGACGGGGGTGGAGGAATGGTGGGTAGGGATGGGGGTGGAGGAATGGTTGGGTAGGGACGGGGGTGGAGGAATGGTGGGTAGGGATGGAGGTGGAGGAATGGTGGGTAGGGATGGGGGTGGAGGAATGGTGGGTAGGGATGGGGGTGGAGGAATGGTGGGTAGGGACGGGGGTGGAGGAATGGTGGGTAGGGACGGGGGTGGTTGGAATGGTGGGTAGGAAAGGGGGTGGAGGAATGGTGGGTAGGGATGGGGGTGGAGGAATGGTGGGTAGGAAAGGGGATGGAGGAATGGTGGGTAGGGATGGGGGTGGAGGAATGGTGGGTAGGGATGGGGGTGGTTGGAATGGTGGGGGTAGGGACGGGGGTGGAGGAATGGTGGGTAGGGATGGGGGTGGTTGGAATGGTGGGGGTAGGGACGGGGGTGGAGGAATGGTGGGTAGGGATGGGGATGGTTGGAATGGTGGGGGTAGGGACGGGGGTGGAGGAATGGTGGGTAGGGATGGGGGTGGAGGAATGGTGGGTAGGGATGGGGGTGGTTGGAATGGTGGGGGTAGGGACGGGGGTGGAGGAATGGTGGGTAGGGATGGGGGTGGAGGAATGGTGGGTAGGGATGGGGATGGTTGGAAGCAGATGGTGGTTGGGCGAACAGGAGAAACATCAATCAGAGTTCAGCTTCAGATTAAGGGGATACCGTAGTACACTTTTGGTATATTGGAGTGTCTTCATTCCTCCAAGGTATGCCAGGAAACAGGATCTCATTAACAAAAATGATGGTGGCCTGTTGGTTGGAATAGTTTGGAAGAATCAGTTACTCCAGATTTGCCAACACTGTACTTCCCCCTTAAGGAGAGATTTTTTACTTGGTGAATTGGAAAGTTCCTGATTCCTCCAAACTATGCCGTGAAACTGATCCCCTATTAGCTCCACTGTGGGCTTCTGTTTTCTGGTATAGTTAGGAGGAATCAGTAGCCTTCCAATTTATCAACAAGAGTATCTCCCCTTAATTACGAGAGCCTCAACCATCACTCTGGCGGCTTGAGATATGATATACGAGCCATATGATCCTTAAGGGACCCTGTGATGTAGTCAGAAAATTGGAGGTAAATGAGTCCATCAAACATTGCCACGAAACACCACCTATAGGTAAGGAGCCTGTTTCGTGGCATAGTCAGGATGAATCAGAAGCCTCCAATTCTCATACATGATCACTTTGTTGGTACATACATTGGAGCGAACTGATTCCTCCAAAAAATAAATACCAGGAAACAGGACCAGATGGACAAAAATAATTGTGTCCTGTTGCATAGAATAGTTTGGGGGAATTAGTTACTCCAGATTGACCAACAATGCATCTCTCTCCTAATGGGTCCCTGTGACGTTGTCGGGGAACTGGAGGCTGCTGCTTCCTCCAGAGTGACCCACAAAGCAGACCCCACCCTTTAAGAACAATGTATCATCAGGGAGAAGTTAATCACACAATGGTGGTTATAGAAATTGAATCAAAGACGAACACAGAATCAGAATAAGAAAGAGAACGCGACACACACACACACACACACACACACACACACACACACACACACACACACACACACACACACACACACACACACACACAGAATCAGATGCAGAATATGGAACAGAATCAGACACAAACATAGAATGAGAATCGAGTGCGTTCCCCTGATTCATGAGCTCAGAACTTGTATGTATGGATGGATAAATGCGAGGCCCTCACTCACCAGCCAACCACCAACCCACCCAGTCCACTGAACCTCCATCCCATCCTGACACCAGCATTTCCACGGCTCTTCTCCAGTATTTTAGTTTTTTAGTTTCCTTTATTTTTTTTCTGCACGGACCACCCACCAGCCGGGCAGCATACAGACCAGCAGGCCATCAGAGAAAAAGCTGAGTACACAGTCTGAGTCAGCGATTGATTGTCCTCGTGTTGTGGGGTAGGGTGGGGGTGGGGTAGGGGTGGGGGTCTGTTTTGGGGTACGGACGGCTTGGAGGGTTTTATACGTACGATCCATCTTCCTTATAATACCGCTGCTGCTCTTCCCTTCATTTTTCAAGCCCTCAGACAGACAGTGACTCAAGTTCTCAAATATTTCGGGACTTCGGTTTTGGGTTTTATTGCAATATTGATTTGAGTTTGCATAACGGGGTAACTGCTCACGGTATAATGACTAAAACAACTGTGTGAACTCAAGAGGAAGAATAAACACCACCCTAGGCTTAGAAGACCCTGTAGTACGAAGGAGAAGATGACACAGAGTTTGTTTTTTAGCATAGTGTGTTGGATTTAGTAGCCCTCCAGTTTACCCCCAACAGATAGGCTAATAATCCCACTAATAACACGGGCTTGTGATCAGATGAATCATTCGGCAAACCGTGTGGGACTTTTGATGGGAGAGTTCATCATCTGGGAATGTGTTTTGCAGCATTCACAGTACAAACACCCGTTTTTTTTTTTTCAATTTAATAATCAAGACTATTACATAATATGCCGTCTGCAACATCCACATTATCACATTACTTACACAGTTTAGTAACCAACACGAGTGCATAATTTTGTCTCACACACACACACACACACAAAGTCAGTCATATGTAGTTGTGTTGTCCAAAGTCTATTGATCGACTCTTTATAACTACAGAGGATGTGATGGCTTAGGGGTGGCAGACAGGAGACTTTTTTAAAGCC
>JAWQEG010006119.1:42500-52500 GCA_033782935.1 Petrolisthes cinctipes
TTCATCTGCTATTTACATCCCCAGTTCTCCCAGTTTGACCTCTCTCTCTCTCTCTCTCTCTCTCTCTCTCTCTCTCTCTCTCTCTCTCTCTCTCTCTCTCTCTCGTTCCCCTATATAGCACTTAATCTCTCCATCTCTCCTCCCCTCTCAGTTTCCCATTCCAAGTTACAACAATCTCCTTTATAATACATCCTCTCGTTCCTGGTCTCCCTATATATACCCTCCTTCCTTCCTTCCTTCCACCGCCATGAAAGTCTTGCAGTAAGTAATATATGGGGTCCGTGTTTCAGGAGTGGGGACAATGATTATATAGTGGTGGGGTTGGTTGATCCTCGTGTATATATTATGGTCTGTCATCGAGGTCCTGTTGTGATGCCAGCAGAGGGGAAGGAAGGAAGGAAGGAAGGAAGGGGAAGTTACGTGCAGTACAAGGAAGGAATTACGGGGAAACAAAGTGAGAGAGAGAGAGAGAGAGAGAGAGTCGTGGGTGAGGAGTCGTTCTCTATGCAGGGCAACGCAGTCACCAATATATCCCAGAGAGCGATGCCAGATTTACACACATATTGAACTGATTCCTTGATACTTTGACGGTACTGAAGGGGTGTCGTGGATGTCATTCAAAGGGCCATTCACTCATTCTCTCACTGACTCTCACAGCCCGGTGGCTCACATCCGAGAGGGCCTGGGTTCGAATCCCCGGTCGGGTGGAGACAATTTGGGATTGTTTCCTTAAATGTGTAACCCCTGTTCACCTAGCAGAGAATAGGTACGGGACGTAAGTCGAGGAGTTGTGACCTGGCCATCCCTGTGTGTTAAAAAGGTTCCAGCCTTACCCAAAGATCGGTCACTACGAGCTCTGAGCTCATTCCGGGAGGGTAACAGTTGGTGAGCACGTGTCTAGGACGTGATCAAGACCAGGTGAAACACATATACATATTTAATCACTCACTCACACACTTATATTCACTCACGCACACATAATTATACTCTCACACACACACACATTCAATCACTCACACACTTACACATACACACACACACATTCAATCATTCACTCATATACTTACATACACACACACATTCAATCACCAGACCCACCCTCCACATCCCATCCAATCCCACCCACACCGCCACACCCCATCCCGTCCCACTCCGCCAAGCCCCACCCCACCCCGCCCCGCCCCGTCCCGCTGGTGAGGCAGGAGGCATGAAGAAGTGGACAGTGACAGACGATACTTCTCGACGGGAGCAAAAACTTGAACAATTTTTGGTAGTAATTCTGCAGCGTCTGACTGAACTTTTCTCCTTGACTCAGACACCGGACACCTGGGGCTGCTGGCATGTGGGGATGGATTGTGGAGTTCGGGTGTGGGGCTGGGGTTCGGGTGTGGGGTTCGGGTGTGGGGCTGGGGTTCGGGTGTGGGGTTCGGGTGTGGGCCTGGGGTTAGGGTGTGGGGCTGGGGTTCGGGTGTGGGGTTGGGGTTCTGGTGTGGGGCTGGGGTTAGGGTGTGGGGCTGGGGTTAGGGTGTGGGATTAGTGTGTGGGTTTGGGGTTAGGGTGTGGGGCTGGGGTTCGGGTGTGGGGCTGGGGTTCGGGTGTGGGGCTGGGGTTCGGGTGGGGTGCTGGAGTTAGGGTGTGGGGTGCTGGGGTTAGGTTGTGGGGCTGGGGTTCGGGTGTGGGGCTGGGGTGTGGGGCTGGGGTTTGGGACTGGGGTGGGTCTATCTTGGCATAGTGTGGGGCTTTTGGGGTGGTTGGGCTTACGGGTGAGAATGGTACAGGGAACTGCATGGGGTTTGGGACTGGGAGTGGGATGGGTCTAACTAGTGCTGCATGGGCTGAGGGCTGGGAATGGAGATGAGGTTGCTTTGAGAAGGAGAAAAGGCGAGAGCCAAAGAAGGAGAGAGGATTGATTGATTGATTGATTGATTGATTGACTGACTGAGTTTTCGACGACGCAAGGAGGGAGGGAGGAAGAGAGGTAATTGGGGTATGAGGGAGGAAGAGAGGGAATTGGGGTACGAGGGAGGAAGGGAGGGAACTGGGGAAGTAGGCATAGGCTGGGTTGGGGTAAGAGCAAGGGCAATAGCTAGGAAGGGAGGGAGGGAACTGGGGGTAGGCATAGGGCATTACCAGAAATAATAGGAGACGGGGTACAAGAGTGGGTCATCAATACACATCTGTCTGGCAGAAGAGGTAACGATAACGAACTGGCAAAGATATAAATAAATCCATGCAACAGCAGTGTGTCTGAAGGAAGCCAAGCAACGGGAAATCAGAGACGGGCAAGAACAGTAGCTGAGAAGTGCCAGGCAACGGGATGGGGAAAAAGTTGCCAAATAACGGGATGGAAAAGACGGAGATAACGGGAGATGCTGCGGTTGGAAGGTGATGTGGCAGGAACGGTAGAAAGTGTTCCGCCAGAGGTCAGGTTGGGGAAGGGGGAGGAGAGAGGGGGCATGGAGGATGAAATGTGAGGGGAGGATGGAGGAAGAGTTAGATGAGGGGAGGATGGAGGAAGAGTTAGATGAGGGGAGGATGGAGAAAGCGAAGAGAAGGAGGAGGAGGAGGAGGTATGATGAGGGAAAGATGAGGACTAAGGAAGAAAGGATGTATAGAAGAGGAATTAGAACTAAAAGAAAAGTATTAGAGGATGAGACGCGGTGGAGGGAAATCAAGAAGCTGGAAGGCATTATTAGGGATGGAAAGAAAGCCAAAGGACGACTGTAACTAAGGGAGGTGGCATCTGGTACTCCCATACATCACACGAGAGAACAGATGGTGCATGGGGAAGGTAGCTGTAGGAGGGAGGAAGGGGGTATGAAGAGTGAAAGAGGTAGAAAGGAGGAAAAGGAGGAGGAGGAGGAGGCTGGGAATCTGTGAAAGAGGTGAAAATGAGGAGGAGAAGGAGGAAGAGAAGGCTGGAAATCTGAAAAAGAGTGAAAGAGGTAAAAGGAGGAAAAGGAGGAGGCTGGGAATCTGTAAAAGAGTGAAAGAGGTGAAAAGGAGGAGGAGAAGGAGGAAGAGAAGGCTGGAAATCTGAAAAAGAGTGAAAGAGGTAAAAGGAGGAGAAGGGGGAGGAGGAGGGAAAAGAAAAACGAGAAAGGGAAGGAGAATGAAAACTAAAACGAAGATGAGAGTAAAAGCCGGTGCTGGAAAAGAAAGGGAGGGAAGGTAAGAGGAGAAGGACAGAGAAGAGAAACAAAGGTGCAGAGAGAGAAGAAAGAGAGATACAGAGAAAGGGAACAGAGGTGCACAGAAACGAAGATAACGGGAAAGGATAGAAAGTAAACAGAGAGAAGTGCACAGGAAGGAAACAAACAGAGGTGCACAGCGGAGAGAAGAAGGTTATTGAAGTGCACATAAAAAAGTAAAACAGAAGCAAAAAAAGTAAAACGAAAAGGCAGCGAGAGGAACAAAATCCGAAGGTAAACAAGATAGAAGGAAAAAAACAAAACAAAAAACATGAAATTAAGGAACAAGATGGAAACAGGGCTGAGTTTTGAAGACCTTCCTCTATGAGTTATGTCTCTATTTACCTTTCAACGGAGGCAACTTTTTACAAAGGAGATAAAAATTTCGGCCCTGGAAGAGGAAGGAAAGGAGAGGAAGACGATGACAGCAGGAAGGGGGGAAAGTGTTGAAGGAAGGAAGGAAGGAAGGAAGGAAGGAAGGAAGGGGTAATAATAATAATAATAATAATAATAATAATAATAATAATAATAATAATAATAATAATCATAATATTAATAATAATAATAATAATCATAATATTAATAATAATAATAATTATAATAATAATAATAATAATAATAATAATAATAATAATAATTATAATAATAATAATAATAATAATGTTTGCAATATAAATACAAAGGACATAGACACAGCAACATACAGACAGATATACTGGGTCATACAAGGCTGTTTGATTACGCTATACTAATTAGTTCAGGATCGGTTTACTAGAAGTGAAAGGTGTTGAGGCCTCAGCTCCCTAGCTTGCTCTTCCACTACAGCACTGGTAACTGGTACTTGTCTATAGCCCAATACCAAAGGGCTGATCTACCATAGAGAAGGACTAGATCTCTCAAGTAGGAAGAGAAGGAGGAAGGATAAGATGGTGAGGTGAGGAGGTGAAGGAGGAGTAGGAATAGGATGGTGAGGTGACGAGGTGAAGGAGGAGTAGGAATAGGATGATGAGGAAAGGAAGAAGAGGAGAAAGTGCCTGCCGTCTTCCAACTTTCATGAATGACAGGAAATGGAAAAAAGGAAATTCACCCAAGTCGTTAAGGAGTCAGGAGGACGTCAGCAAGAGTCGTCAGCACGGATCATCAGCATAGGTCATCAGGAGTGCCAGGGGACATCAGGAGTGCCAAGGGTCATCAAGAGTGCCAATGGTCGTCAGGAGTGCCAAGGGTCGTCAGTGTAGCTGTTGTAGGGGCATTATGAGGTGAGGTCAGGAAAAGACGAAGGTTTAGAAGAATTAATTTCATTGATGTTGTTCATGTGTGTTTCCCTCCCACTAACCCTAACAAACATCCATCCACATGTCGCTGTGAACAAACCAGAGAGTATCGTGTTCTTTGGAAAGCAAACCGGTACCAAAAAAAAAAAAAAAAAAAAAAAAAAAAAAAAAATAAAAATAATAATAATAATAATTATAAAAAAATATATAAATAAACTGAGCTCCCCATTTATATGTGTACACGAAAACCATTACTCGATATTCATACCTCACATAAAAGTCCTTACAATATGCCACAGTAATTTTACACGAACGACGGTCAAAAATCGTAGACTATTCCTGGCGCCGACTGAGGCCAGCAGACGTCTTGATACCCCACCCCATCCCACCCCATCCCACCTCCACCTCCACCTCCACCTCCACCCATGCAGAGGCTGACGGTCCATCACTCACAAACCACAATCAAATCCCAATAAACAAAATGGATTCCTGCGACGTCAGCACAGTTTCGGGACCATTATTTTTATACTTTTTATGACCGAGGGCAATATTGATGTAGGATAAATCATAATATGGGCTAGACGAACACTGATACGATGATTTCATGAATGTGTGTTCTTTAATTAAGGGGGAAGTTCAGTGTTGGTAAATCTAGAGTAACTGATTCCTCCAAACTATTCCAAGCAACAGGCCAGCTACCATTATTATTATTGTTAATCTGGTCCTGTTTCCTGGCATATTTTGGAGGAATCAAGACGCTCCAAAGAACCAAAAGTAGACCATCCCCTTAAGAGTATATTAGAGTCTATTTATTGTCGGCGAATTGGAGTGCTATCGAGTCCTCCAAATCAGTGCTGACAAACATTTATACCCCCACGGACATGTTGACGTAGGTACAAAATTAATCTGTTCCCTGGTAGAGTTTGTAAGAATCAGTATATGGACCACAACATACGACACTGTAGTAAGAGGAATCATCATATCCATCACCCTCATCTTTTTCATATTTCAGTTTGCATAATATTCCAGTCTGGATAACATTAAAATTATTCCTCCACGTCAGAGCAACATACAAATTTATATAGTCCTCAGAAATACCAAATATACACTTTTCCCAAACCCAAACAAACAGCCTTGCGGGAGTTGGAGAGAAACAGAAGGGGTTTGTGAGGTCAGAAAAAGTTAATTGGTCGTGTTCGCTCGCTCGCCAGTGTTGGGGGGAAGCCACATGACGCTCGGGGATAAGAAAAATGTAAGAAGTAAACTGAAATCCGGCAAGACACGACCGCCATTCCACCAGGGACCGACCAACTACTTCATCTTTTAGCCATCAGGATGTCAAAGGAGAGAGGGGGAAAAAAAAACACATACACACACGCATATACACACACACACACACACACACACACACACACACACATATATATATATATATATATATATATATATATATATATATATATATATATATATATATATATATATATATATATATATATATATATATATATATATATATATATATACATATACACACATACATACACACACACACACACACAACAAAACATAACAACATTCTGCACACAAAGGATTAAGGTTTTAAGGTCATCATAACCAGTGCAAAAAAAGAAAAGAAAAGAAAAAAAAAAAATCTGACGAGAGATATACAGAGCCAAAATATTTACTGGGGAGATAATACACGAAAAACAATACATTATTATATGAATAATATTTAAGGGGGTAATATCCTTTTGGTACAGTCGCGGCACACAGTCCTTGACCAGAGTGTAAGGAGAAGTCTGTTCAAGGACTATGTACCGCGACTGTACATACATTGGAGTGCCTTCATTCCTCTAAAGTATGCCAGGAAACATGCAGCACCAGATTGGACAAATATAGTGGTTGCCCTATTGCTTGGAATTGTTTGGAGGAATCAGTTGCTCCAGATGTACTAGCACTATACTATCCCCATAAGAGGAGATGTTGGCAAAAAGGAACAGGCAGAAATTTACAAAATGAACAACAGCATGAGGATTAAAGAAACGTATGACAGAAACGAAACACAAGTATGGTTGGAAAAATACAAACAATTATAATTATGCTGATGTGATTACTTGTTGTGTGTGTGTGTTGAGGTATTGGGAACGACTCATTTTATAGACAAATTACTGTGTGTGTGTGTGTGTGTGTGTGTGTGTGTGTGTGTGTGTGTGTGTGTGTGTGTGTGTGTGTGTGTGTGTGTGTGTGTGTGTGTGTGTGTGTGTGTGTGTGTGTGTGTGTGTGTGTGTGTGTGTGTGTGTGTGTGTGTGTGTGTGTGTGTGTGTGTGTGTGTGTGTGTGTGTGTGTGTGTGTGTGTGTGTGTGTGTGTGTGTGTGTGTGTGTGTGTGTGTGTGTGTGTGTGTGTGTGTGTGTGAGCTGAGATCGATACATTTTATAGACAAATCTGTGCCATGGAAACCACTACAACACTGACAGGAAAATCTATGATGGAAAACGGCGCTGTGTGGAAGCTAAGGAGAATGGGGATGGAGTGGGGAATTAGGGAGAGAGGGAGATGGAGTGGGAAAGAAAAGAGAGAAGGATATGGACTGGGAAAGAAAGGAGAGTGGGAGATGGAATGGGAAAGAATGGAGAGTGGGAGATGGAGAGGGAAAAAGAGGAGAGAGGAATTGGAGAGGGAAAGAAAGGAGACTGGGAGATGGAGAGGGAAAAAGAGGAGAGGGGGAGATGGAATGAGAAAGAAAGGAGAGAGAGAGAGAGATGGAGTAGAGGGAGAAGGGTAGCAGAAGGGAGAGGCTAAGAATGACCACAGGAGCAGAAAAGAAAAGGACATATGGATGGAGACAAATGAAGACGAAAATAAGGAGACAGAGATGGACAAACGACCAAAGAAAAGTGGAGACATGGGTGTGGAGAGGATGAAAAACCGGGAGACCGCGACAACTGGCGGAAAAACGAGGAAAATAAATTGCTGGAGAATGCTGGGAGACAACTTGGGAAACGAGGAGAGAGAGAGAGAAACTGAAACACGGGATAAAGAGAAAACGATGGAGAAATAATGAGAGACGAGACAACACAAGAATAAGAATAGAAAACAGGGACAGGAGACAGGGGATGAAGATAAGATAGGGGCCATAGGAGATATTGGATAGGGACAAGGACGGAGAAAGAATTGGAGACAGGGATGGTGGAAGACGACGACGTGAAAGAAAATGGGGGAAAAAAAATATCTGCCAGGATAGAGAATAGGAGAGACACAGATGAGAGACAACAACAACAACAACCAAGTCACACACAGACGATGCCAAGATAGGACAGAGGGATGGGAACAAACAAACAGTGTGTGGTGTGGGTTTGATGCATTGGAATATAATAAACACTGAAGGTATGATAACATCGCGTGAAGCATATGGCACATTCAGAGGACCCACTCAAAGACCCCGAGGGAGGAAGGAGGAAGGGGAGGGAGAAAAAAAAAGTACAGAGGGAGGGATAGAGGGAGGAGGAGGGTGGGTGGTCAGTATCTAGGAGAGAGGAAGGGGTCGGAAACTCTTTAAATGCACAGAGAGAAGGAGCAAGGTAGTAGGAGGAGGGGTGGTGGTGGTGGGGGGGAGTACCGTATCGAGAGGGAGAAAGAAGGGGGGTCGGAAACTCTTGAAATGAATTGCCCTTGTGAGCGATCCATCAAACTCCATTTTTCAATCAAGGAGAATGATGAGAACGGTTGAACAAATTGGATATTACCCCATCTATCACAAGGGACACACGGCGGCCTTCATTCATCTCCGTGTCCACACAACTTCATTACGTCGACAACAGCCCACGAGAAGACGGCGATGATAAGAGTTTTCCCGGACCGGACGAGGCACTATGGGATCGACTGTTAGTGGGGTATAGGAAGGACCAAAATAGTGTGTGGCAAACCCGTGAGTTACATTCCTTTAAACGAGGATTCCAATAAAAATAAAATGTGTTGTTGGAAGGACGCTGAAGACTCACATACATAATATTAAATACTTCAGCAATTTTCCTCTAGCACATCATAAATTGCTTTTTTTTTTCTTTTTTTTTACGACGCTCCCTTAAGCCACGTCTCCAAACTCAATTTTACTTCCTCCTGGCACTCTGGTTAAGGAATTTTTTTCGCCAGTTTGTGCCCATCAGTCCACTCGAGAGAACTTCCTACTGCAAGCATTAAGTGGTCCCTCCCACTCGCAAACCTCTTCTTAGTGAAAAAAAAAGTTCTCCCTCACACGAACTCAAAGAACTCATGCAAGCTGCCCCTTCGTAAAGTTTTCTCCCTAGAGGCCTCTTTCACTCAAACTCCTTCCTCCCTTCTGCAATTTTCTCTTGGCGAATAAATATCCTTCTCTTCGCGAAAACGACTCCTTCATGTATATCCTTCTCTTCGCGAAAACGACTCCTTCGCGAATATCCCCTCTCTCTCTTCGCGGAGTTCTCCCTATAGGCGTGCAAAATCAGGGTAATTATGAAAGCCTGGTGACTAATGGTGCAATAAGGGGTCTGACGTGTTTATAGTGAGGGAAGGATACACCCGGTCATTATGAAGCTGCTTGGGTGAGGAGAGAGAGAGAGAGAGAGAGAGAGAGAGAGAGAGAGATAGTTCAAACGTGACCTTTTAAGACAGTAACGTTTACTGTTTTGTACACACCTGGGTCGAACAATAATGACATTCCAGTCGTCCAGTTCCTTCCTGCCTTCTCTTTCATCTCCAGACACCGAGTCCAGATACATGTTGCTTGTTTCATCTTGTATTTCCAAACCTACATACATACATTCACATAATCATATTTACATACACAGTGTAAACACATATGCATTCAGATATCCGTACTTGCATTCATATTATGCAGACAGACATGCAGATGAACACACACACACACACACACACACACGGTGGTGTGTGCGCTCGGCTCACATCCAAGAGGGCCCGGGTTCGAATCCCCGGTCGGGTGGAGACAATTTGGGATTGTTTCCTTTAAATGTGTAACCCCTGTTCACCTAGCCAGAGAATAGGTACGGGACGTAAGTCGAGGAGTTGTGACCTCGCTATCCCGGTGTGTGGAAAAGGTTCCAGCCTTACCCAAAGATCGGTCACTACGAGCTCTGAGCTCATTCCGGGAGGGTAACAGTTGGTGAGCACGTGTCCAGGACGTGATCAAGACCAGGTGAAACACACACACACACACTTTCCCTCTCTCTCACACACACATACACACACACACTCTTTCGCTCTCTCACCCTCTCACCTTCGTCCCACCTCCCATCAAGGCTTCCCTCCCCTTCTCCCTTCCCTTCCCTCTCCTCCACCCACGCCAGCCCCGTCGCCGCTAACTTTTCCTTTGACCTCGGCGCCTTTCATGTCCTCCCGAGCCAAATTGGGAGTCATTCTAGATTTGGCGACCGGAGACATTTTTGGGTCTGTGCGCGCGAGAGCTGGCCAGGTAATAAATAGCGATGGGAGGGATGGTAGGATGCACTGGGTGGCTGGCTGGCTGGGAGGAGGAGCTG
>JAWQEG010006119.1:57500-69284 GCA_033782935.1 Petrolisthes cinctipes
GAGGGAGAGTTGAAGGGAGGGTGTGGGTGAGTTGAGGCGAGTTGGAGGGAGAGTGTGGGTGAGTTGAGGGAGAGTTGGAGGGAGAGTGTGGGTGAGTTGATGGAGAGTTGGAGGGAGGGTGTGGGTGAGTTGAGGGAGAGTTGGAGGGAGAGTGTGGGTGAGTTGAGGGAGAGTTGGAGGAGAGTGTGAGTGAGTTGAGGCGAGTTGGAGGAGAGTGTGGGTGAGTTGAGGGCGAGTTGAAGGGAGTGTGTGGATGAATTGAGGCGAGTTGGAGGGAGAGTGTGGGTGAGTTGAGGGAGAGTTGGAGGGAGAGTGTGGATGAGTTGAGGCGAGTTGGAGGGAAAGTGTGGGTGAGTTGAGGCGAGTTGAAGGGAGGGTGTGGGTGAGTGAGGCGAGTTGGAGGGAGAGTGTGGGTGAGTTGAGGCGAGTTGGAGGACTACTCGTTTACTCCCAACCTATACCAGAAAACAAATCACCTTCTTTTATTAACAGGGGATTTTTTTTTTTTTTTTTTTTTGTACAGAAGGCTACGTTAATTCCAATATCTCCCACAACAAACAGTTACCTTTAAAGAGACAGACAGATAGCCAGACACAGACAGACATAGACAGACAGATAGCCAAACAGACAGACAGAGACAGACAGATAGCCAGACAGACAGACAGACAGACAGCTAGCCAGACAGACAGCTAGACAGACAGACAGACAGACAGACAGCCAGACAGAGAAACAGCCAGCCAGACAGACAACCAGACAGTTAGAAATGGTAAAATTGCATTATACCAAATTAGCCATCTACGCCACCTGGTCTAGTGAAGTTACAAGAGGGACGGTACCAATCCTCACGGGTTTATGTGTGTACGTGAAACATCAAGGGTTAAACTCGGGCCAAAGTGAGGCGACGTAAACACTCCAACACCCACTCCTCTCCTGGCACTCCACTATACTCCACACCCTCCACACACACACAGAGAGAGAGAGATAGGGAAGGAAGCTGAGGGAATGAAAGATTGATACAGTGAGAGAGAGAGAGAGAGAGAGAGAGAGAGAGAGAGAGGAGAGAGAGAGAGAGAGATGAGAGAGAGAGAGAGAGAGAGAGAGAGAGAGAGAGAGAGAGAGAGAGAGAGAGAGACTGACTGACTGACTGACTGACTGACTGACTGGAAGATGGAGTGAAAGAGAGATAAAAAATGATAGAGAAGGTCCACAAGATTAGGCAAATTCTAGATGATCCAAGGAGGTCCTGAATGAGTGCATGGTGATGGAGAAGTTGTTATTGTAGGTTCCTGTAGTAAAGGCAAGTGGAGGAGAGGAGAGGGAGGGAGGGAGATATAGAGAGGGTAGAGTGGGGAGAGGTAGTGGAGGGAAAAACAGACAGGGTATAGAAGGGGAACGAGGAAAGATGATAAATGGGGTGAAAGGAAAACAGACTAGTGGGATGAGGAGAGGAGAGGAGAGGGAAAGTGTTAGAAATGAGAATAGTTATAAGAGAGAGAGAGAGAGAGAGAGAGAGAGGAGAGAGAGAGCGAGAGAGAGAGAGAGAGAGAGAGAGAGAGAGAGAGAGAGAGAGAGAGAGAGAGAGAGAGAGAGAGAGAGAGAGGAGATGAGAGAGAGAGAGAGAGAGAGAGAGAGAGAGAGAGAGAGAGAGAGAGAGAGAGAGAGAGAGAGAGAGAGAGACACAGAGAGAGAAGAGAAGAGAGAGAGAGAGAGAGAGAGAGAGAGAGAGAAGAGAGAGAGATAGATGTGGAGGTTTTCGGGGGATTGGATAGTGAAGATGAGAACGAAGAGAAAAAATGGTGAATGAGAGTAGTCGAGGGGAAAATGGAGGAGTTAGGGGAGAAAAGAACGTGGGATGGTAAATTAGGAGATAGATAGATAAAACGACGAATAGAGGGATAGGAGGGAAGATGAGAAGGGAGAAGAGAAGAAGAGAGGAAGGAAGGAAGGAAAGATGTGATTTGTACATAGGAAAAATACACGAAAGAAAATGCAGGAGATAAAAAGGAAAATATAGAATAAAAAACAGAAAGAGAGGCGATACATTAAAAAAAAAAAAGTACAAGAGCAGATATACAGTTGGAAAAAAAGTATTGAAGTATATTTGAAGTATTGAAGTATATGAATTTAACTCTTAATTATCAATAGGAGAGTTCCAATAACTTTTTTTTTCCGACTGTACAGTAGGGGAAGGTAAGAGGATTAAGCAGAGGTGGAAAAAAAGAGAGACCTGGGGTGGCGGGGCTCAAAAGTGTGAAATGTGCTAATGGACGATGAAGAACGAATGCTATGAACGAAAATATATTATACTTGGAACTCTGAGTTGTGCAAAAACGGTCAGGGGTCAGGGGTGATGGATGGATGGATGGAGATAGATAGATGGATGGATGGATGGATGGATAATTAGATAGATAGATAGATGGATGATTAGATTGATAGATAGATAGATAGATAGATGGAGGGAGATAGATAGATAGATAGATAGATAGATGGATGGATGGATGGATGGATAATTAGATAGATAGATAGATAGATAGATAGATAGATAGATAGATAGATAGATAGATAGATAGATAGATAGATAGATAGATAGATAGATAGATGGCTGGCTGGCTGGCTGGATGGATGGATAAATAGATAGATAGAATGGTAGATAGGTAGCTAGGTAGATGGATGGATGGATGGATAGATAAATAGATGGATAGATGGTGTGTGTACCAAGGCAGCTTCATGAGACTCTACCCAACAAAGTAATATGCAGTGGATTGTTTATTCCTACAAAATAAAAATAATAATCTCTGTCTGTTTGTCTGTCTGTGAATGAACAAGAACACAGCTACAATCACGGTATATACACGTAAACAGACAAACAGACAGACAGACAGACAGACAGAGATAGACATACATACATACAGCCAGATAGAAAGGCAGACAGACGAACAACTAATTATTAACCAGGTAAAAGTTATCGCTGCTCACATCTTCACATTTCCTCATTAATTAATCACACGGACTTGGTTTTAATTTTCGTGATAAATTAATGGCTTTAAGAGGGTAATTCGCTTTTGCTACATTGGAGCTCCTCGATTTCTCCAAAGTATACCAAGAAACAGGACCAGAAGAGCAAAAATAATGGTGTTCTGTTGCTTGGAATAGTTTGTAGGACTCAATTGCTCCAAAATTACCAGCACAAAACTTCCCCCTTAATCTACTTACCTTGACTCCCTCTCCTCCAGACACAGAAGACGTTATGAAGACTAAACACTCACGTACCTGAAATAAAGACAAAAAAAAATTAAGGACACGGATTCTAAAAAAAAAAAAAAAAAAAAAAAAAAAGTAAATAAAAAAAAATATTAGGTAAGAGTAAGCATGTCTAAAGTTTCATTTCTTCTAGGATAGTGCATCAGAATATATTGTTTGAAAATTGATTACACAACATACCCTACCATCCCCTTCCCTATCATCCCCTGTTCTGTATTATCCCACCTTACCATCCCTATAATAGTCTACCATAATCTACTCTCGTATTTACTTCCTAGTCTACCATGCACTAGCCTATCAACTCTTCTACCTTTCCTACCATACACTACCCTGCCATACCATACCTTTCCCTGTGTATTATCAAAGACAGAAGCCGTGTCGCTGTCTTGTCCGGTGATTTAATATAACTCGTGAAACATAATGAAAGCCCCACCACTATAACGTCCATGCCCAGTATAGTTTGCTCTTTACCATATGTTTCCACCAAATTTAACGACACGACTTTGTTCTCTGATAGTACAGTGCCTTAATTCCTTACCATCCTCTATCCTCTAAACATACGCTACTTTCCCTTACCCTACTATTCCTACTTTATTCTAAAATTGTCTTAATATTTTGTGGGTAGAATGATCCGTGTTCGAAACTAAAAAGATTTCACATACATTTCCATTGGCATAGTTAACAGGACTCAGTAGCTTTCCAATTTACCCCCCCAAAGAATCTACCATTAAAAGACCCTGTGATCGTGTTTGAAAATTGGAGGCTTCTGATTCCTCCTGACTATGCCACGAAACAAGCTCCTTCTATATAGGTAGTGTTTCGTGGCAATATTTGAAGGACCTTATTTGCCTCCAATTTTCTGACTATAACACCGGGTCCCATAAGGTTACCAACAAGGAAAGACCACTACCACGAAGGGTATACGGTACATCAGAGGGAAGGAAGCTGTATATAGGGAGGAGTTACGACCCTCCTGCCTCATCCTCAGATCATATCTTTACCTCTACAATGGTTAATAAAGGGACCATTATCCACCGTAGGAAGGGTTCAACTGCTGGGAAATATATAATAGGTGTCCCTTCCTTTTGGCTCCCGGTTTTCTTGTCAGTGTCTGTGATGCTTTTAGATGGTACCGACTTTGAGTATAACGGGGGTAATATACTTTTGGTGCATTAGAATTATTTGATTCCTCCAAAGTATGCCAGGAAACACGATCAGATTAAAAAAAAATTGGTGTCCTGTTCCTTGGATTAGTTTGGAGGAATCACTTGCTCCAGATTTACCACCACTGGAAGAAGGTTTCCAGTGATGTCAATAACACGATAATGTTCTGAGACCGCAAACCTCCGCCAGAGTGACTCGTATTTCGCCTTCATTCACATCAATATAAATCAAAGTTTGAATATAAAAAAATATATAAAAAAATCCGGAAGAAGATCCAGAACCAGATTTCTCCTAAAACTTAACCAAATTTTGTCATTCACGAAAGCCTGTCTGGAAAAAAAAAAATAATAGTAAAATTTCACACATAACTTTTTGCGTAATCCTGTTATTAGTAACACACACACACACACACAATAAAACATAACCTCCTTGACTGACGTGCATTAATTACATATTACATGTTACAAAGTTCATGTAAATTATTATAAGCAAATATTCATGAGTTAATTAAGATAAGTTTTTTGTTTGTTATTTTCATTACAGCTGTGCTTTCCTCGTACATGAAAAATAATCTGTGTTGGTAAGGAAAATCGTAACAGATATACTGTACTTGAGTTAATTGAGATAACTAGTAGTTTTTTATTTATTTACATGACAGATGCATGTGCTTCTCTCTGACATGAAAAATAATCTGTGTTGTTCTGGGAAATGTAGTTGTCTTAATGGGGTATTTTACTTTTGTTACATTGGAGTGCCTTGATTCCTCCAAAGTATGCCAGGAACAGGACCAGATGAACAAAAATAATGGTGTTCTGTTGCTTGGAATAGCTTGGAGGAATCATTTACTCAAGATTTACCAACACTGCACTTCCCCCTTAATTAAGTCGTGGGTCAAAGGTTCAGTCAGCAGCACCATCATCTCTCTATCCTGGCCCAACACTTCCTTCATTACTACTCATTTCACGTATACACATTAAATTCTCTACACCATCATGCATGCAAATAATTTTCATCGTCACACTCGACTCAACCTCCACCTCTCGTTTTCCTCCTTCTCCACTACACCTCCCTCCACCTCCACCCATTTTATTTTCCATCAGCTTACCTCGCTCAGCCTCCACCACCACCACCACCACCACCACCACCACCACCACCACCACCTCTCCCTTAGGTTCCACCCACTTCCTTTTTATAACCACCCACACATCATCTGTCATCCAACCCATTAGTCAGCCAGTCAGCCAGTCAACCAAACATCATGTAATCAGACAGTGAGTCAGCCAGTCAGCCAAAAGGTCAGTAAACCAACAAAAGATTTTCACCTAGCTAACCAGGAAGCCAGCCAGCCAGCCAATTAAACCAACCAACCAGCCAGCCAACAAGCCAACCGACCAATCATCCAGCCACCCAGTCAGCAACCAAGCCAACCAGCCAGCCAGCCACCCAACTAAACCAACCAACCATGCAGTCACCCAGCCAAGGAGGGACACATGTGAAATGCATGAAGGGCGTCTGGAGGAGTTCAGGACTCATGCAGGCAGCCAGGGATGGGGAGGTTAAAACTTCTAAAACAGAAATAAATTACAGAGTCAGAGGAAAGTTTGACGTCACGTGGAAGAGAAGGTGGGGGCAGCAATACAACCTTATGATGCATTCAAGGGGATAGTATACTTTTGGTACCACATTAGAGTGCCTTGATTCCTCCAAAGTATGCCAGGAAACAGGACCAGCTTAACAAAAATAATGGTGGACTGTTGCTGGGAATAGTTTGGAGGAATCATTATCTTCCCAAAATGCCAAAACTGTACTGTACCCTCAAATATCCGGGCTGTCTCGTCCCTTCATAACTTTAATATTTGCTCGTAGAGGCCACTGCAACCAAAGTCTTAAAATTATTTCCAACCATACTCAATGTTGAAAAGTATAATTATAAGGAGGTTTTTATTTTGTCTGAGAAATGGATGCTACTGACTCCTCCAGCTTATGCCCACATACAACCTGCCTTCGTAAGCTAGTAGGTAACCTGTTTTATAAAGCTAGGAGGAATTAACAACCTCAAAAAACGTTTCAACAACATATTATTACCCCGAAACTCATGCAGTCTTGTTTATTTTTATGTCTAATGGTTAAATTGCTTCAACCTACCTACATCAATCATTCGTCAGTATAACTTTATCATAGAAAAGGGATACCGTATACGTACTGGCGTTCATTTCACTTGATTAGTACAATGTAAACTAGAAATATCCTGTAAAGATACTGAGTTTACGACTATGTATCTGACTAAGAGGAGATGTAGCTCTCCCCTTAAATGGACATATTTATACGTTGTTGTGTTAATATTACAGTTGCGGAAGAGAAGTTATACCTTTCCCTCCTATAGCCCAACCAAAACAAAATTAATCAACACAGGTAAAATATACAGCTCATATTATGTTTCGGGTATGCATTCTAAAGGTCCAAAATCCCCAGAATGAAAAGAAAGGAGATTCTGTCCGTAACTGTACCACCGGCGGCAAAAGTCGTGTCGCCTCACTCAGCACTTCTTAAAAGATTACATAGAGGTTAATCATCGAATAAACACATTCACAAAACAGAAATACAATATTCAGAGGTTAAATAAATATTCTACTTTGTTTTTCAGTTGACGAGTCCGTGAAGCTTATATTTCCATACTTATTTCACGACTTGGCAGATGTGATGACACGACATTTGCCGCCGACTGTACATACATCAGAAATGACCAGGTGGGGGAGGTGGTCATTAACACGGGGAGGAGATAGGCAGCCTGGGGCGTAGTGATGTGTGGGGTTGATAACTCACACGCTAAGTGACCCATTATATTCTCCGTCCCTCCCACCCACACACACCTAATCACTTTTCCCTCACCCAAACTCCCAGTCCCCCACACTCTACCCTCACCCAGCCTCTCACACTCTGCCCAAAACTGACCTCTCACACTCTACTCTCACCCAGCCTCTCACACTCTGCCCAAAACTGACCTCTCACACTCTACTCTCACCCAGCCTCTCACACTCTGCCCAAACTGACCTATCAAACTCTACTCTCACCCAGCCTCCCACACTCTACCCTCACCCACCCTCTCACACACACCTCTGCCCAAAACTGACCTCTCACACTCTACCCTCACTCAGCCTCTCACACTCTGCCCAAAACTGACCATCCACACTCTTCCCCGGACCATCCTCTCACACTCTACTCTCACCCAGCCTCTCACACTCTGCCCAAAACTGACCTCTCACTCTCTACCCTTACCCAGCCTCTCACACTCTACCCTCACCCAGCCTCTCACACTGTACCCTCACCCAGCCTCTCACACTCTTCCCCCTCCCATCCTCCCACACTCTGCGTACGTGTAGATATAAAAACAGATGGGTGCTAAAATTAAAGTGTACTATAAAAGACGATAGGCAAAAATAGATATATTGTACAGTATATATTATATTATATAAAAATCGCTCCACAACTATAAAAACACCTTAACATATAAAAAATGAAACTTTTATCATTCATATAGTTTGTAATAGATTAGAGGCTTACACACACACACACACACACACACACATACACACATACACACACACACACACACACACACACACACACACACACACACACAACACACACACACACAATCAATAAATAACAATATCCCTCATACGTCTCTTCATTCAGACTTTATGGAGGCGACGAACGAGACCCTACAGTAGGCACTAAACCCTCGTCATGAGCCATAAGAATACAATATATGACGAGGTATAAAAGAATAACACGTGATGAACCTCCCAGACACGACTCACCAGGCACGAACCAACACATAGACAAATATTAGACAAGATTATCAGGTCGCGTAATAAGTTAGTAGTCACCCTGTCTCTCTATTCACTCTAGGACTTCTGACCCCTTGTAGGTATTCTATGTGTAGATGCTGGAGTACATTGTTTTTTTTTTTTTTTTTTTTACTTATTGGTGATTAGTCGTGATTAGTCCTTTGTTAATAGTCTCAGTTCATGTTAGCCATAGACATTCTCTCTGTCGCCCTTCTTACTCTATAGGTTTTGAGGCCTTGTAAGAACGTTAGGTGAAGATGCTGTAGTAAATAGCTTTAATCCTATTGTTAGTCGAGAAACGGCAGTAAAGATCAGAGTCACAGTTTAAGGGAGTATATAGCACATTGTTTTGGGTGGAAAATCTGGAGCAAATGATTCCTCTAAAGTATTCCAGGCAACAGAACACCATTATTTGTATTCATCTGGCCCTGTTTCCTGACATACTTTGGAGGAATCAAGGCACTCCAATGTAACAAAGTTGAATTACCCCTTTAAGTAGTAAGTTACAGTTGCCGACACATGAAATAGACACACTTTAATTGGATCCCTAATCAAGCACAGAACAGGACGCGCCTCTACACACAACTTAACATCCTATATCCTATGCTCAATGAGGGGCCCCGTTTCAAGTGCGTCTGTTTCTTATGACCGCAACTGTACCATGATACAAACCTTGATATACAGACGAGATATTCTCACTCCAAACTCCCGAACACAGCGTAGGTAAACGTCAGTAGGGATTATATGAACCGCATGCACGACTTTAGCAATAACATCTGCATAATGGAGTCCCCCGGAGAGAGAAAACATCAGCTGGGAGAGAAACAAGGAGAGGTGAAGAGCATAGTCCCAATGTGTATACTCCTTTTGAAATACACACACACAGCTTTCTCTTAAGGGGGTGCGGGAATAGGAGGACAGGCTTGGAGGGGGTGCGGGGGTTTTGGGGGGGTCGGAGGGGGTGCGGGGGTTTTGGGGGGGTCGGAGGGTGCGGGAGTAGGAAGACAGGCTTGGGGAGGGGTGGGTAGGGGGGTGCAGGATTAGGGAACAGGCTTTCTACCCCCCCCTCCCAAGCCTGTCCCCCTATTCCCGCACCCCCCAAGCCTGTCCCCTACTCCCGCACCCCCTTAATTAAACTATACAAACTTGGATGGCTGATACTCATTCATTTATTATGATATACCGGTACTCCTCTCGTGTAAACTGATACCAGACGTTACAACCTAGTCATTCCAACCCTAATCTGTCCCTTAATTCTCTTCTCTGTCATACTTACCATACCTTACCTAGTCTTCCCTATACCTTAATCTGTCCCTTGTCTTCTCTGTCATACTTACCATACCTTACCTAGTCTTTCCTATACCTTAATCTGTCCTTTCTCTTCTCTGTCATACTTACCATACCTTACCTAGTCATTCCAACCCTAATCTGTCCCTTCTCTTCTCTGTCATACTTACCATACCTTACCTAGTCATTCCAACCTTAATCTGTCCCTTGTCTTCTCTGTCATACTTACCATACCTTACCTAGTCTTTCCTATACCTTAATCTGTCCCTTCTCTTCTCTGTCATACTTACCAATACCTTAACCTACAATATAATGAGCTAACCTTGGGCCTGGGACAACGAATACCCTCAACTGAACACACCTGGGCAAACTCAAAGTCGGTGGGGGAAGTCGAGGGCAACACCTGGTGGCTGCCGTCGTATATATTGTTTTCCTCATTATAAAGTGCGTGATCAATACTGAGCACCTGGCCTTCGTGGGAACAGACGGCTGTGTTGCAGGGAGGAAAGGGGAAAAGGGGAGATGCAAGAAGGGAAGGTGGGTGGGAGAGGGGGAAAAGGGTGATGCATGTAGGGAATGATAGAAGAGGGGTGAAGGGAGATGCGAGAAGGGAAGGATAGAAGAGGGGAAAAGGGAGATGCAAGAAAGGAAGGGAAGGATAGAAGAGGGGAAAAGGGAGATACAAGAAAGGAAGGGGAGGAGAGGGGAAGAGGGAGATGCTAGAAGGGAGGGAGAAAAGTGACAATGCAAGAAGTGAGGAGAGAGGAGAGGGCGATAAAGAAGGGAAGGGGAGGAGAGGGGAAAAGAGACAATGCAAAAAGGACAGGAGAGGGGAATGGGGAATGAAAGAAGGGAGGGTAAGGAAGGGGAAAGGAGTCGATGCATGAAGAGAAGGTAAAGGGGTAATGTAAGAAGGACAGGAGAGGGGAATGGGGAATGAAAGAAGGAAAGAGGAAAGAGGTAATACAAGAAGGAAAGAAGGAAGGGAGAAAGGGCAGCGATGAAAAGAGTGAAGGGAAGGAGAGGAGAGGGGGCCGTCCGTGCCTCCTCCCCCCTGACATAACACAGCAGCAAGTCGCTTTCAAAGTATGCGATGGTAAATCCTCTTAGTCTTCAGTATTTTTACGATTTTTAAAGCCTCATGAACCATGTTTTTCTACCAGTAACCACAGAGACTGAATTTACATATGTGTGTGTGTGTGTGTGTGTGTGTGTGTGTGTGTTGTGTGTGTGTGTGTGTGTGTGTGTGTGTGTGTGTGTGTGTGTGTGTGTGTGTGTGTAATTGGAGTGATGCTTACCAAATAAATACATGCTTCATTTTCTGTCCATCAACAACACTATTATTCTATTTAATCTCCCAAAACGTTAATGGTCTCGAGGTAGCCTAATGGGTGTTAAGGGATAAGATATAATATGCTGGTATATCGAAGTTTACACATTACTCCAAACTGCTTAAGGGTGTAATTCGCTTTTGTTACATTGGAGCTCCTCGATTCTCCAAAGTATGCCAGGAAACGGGACCAGATGAACAAATATAATGGTGTTCTGTTGCTTGGAATAGTTTGGAGGATTCAGTTGCTCCAGATTTACCAACACAAAACTTCCCCCTTAAAGAAAAAAAACCCTCCTTACAGGTTATCAGTTTCGTGGTATAATATGGAGGAAGCAGCAGCCACAAACCCGACAACAATATCCCAATCTCCTTAAGGGGGTAGTACAGTGTTGGTGAATCTGGAGTAACTGATTCCTCCAAACTATTCCAAGCAACAGGCCACCATTCTTTATGCTAATCAGGTTCTGTTTCATGGCATATTTGGGAGGAATCAAGCCCCTCTAATTTATCAAAAAAATATACTGTCCTTCAAAGCATCCCAGGAAACAGGACCAAACAACACACAGGAATCAAGATAGATACCAGCCTCAGACCTCATGCATAAAAAGGAAAAAGAGGACAAACAAAAAATATATAGAAAAAAAAATCAGAGCCTACCCACCCCAAAAACGGCCCCCATCCAATCCTCGTATCAGGGAGTAACAACCCAAGCGGCCACAACACAATCATCACTGTCACCTGCACACGAGATATGTACATACAACCACGCTTTTTTTTTCTTTTTTTTCACGCATTTTTTTTTTTTCTTTTCTTTTTTTATATGTACAGTATATGGTGCATTCACGTCACGTCAAATTGACAGCGGTATGTATAGGGTAGGGTTAGGGT
>JAWQEG010006120.1:0-64353 GCA_033782935.1 Petrolisthes cinctipes
TCCCGCCGTAAAACAACTGAGTGAGGGAGTCTGTTTCCGTAGAATAGGTTGGAAGAATGAGTCAGTCAGTCAGTCAGTCACTTCCATGGAGTTTGCCGACCAGAACACCACATGTCCCCCTCGATTAAACACATGCTATTGATCTGTGGGTTAGATAATGTATAGCAAATTATACCTCGTCACGTAAAGCTGGAAGTGAAGCCATTTTTTGTACTGTAGTGTCTTGTTCCTTTGTACACATGTGATTATTATTATTATTATTTTTTGCTTATTTTTCTCTCTCTCCTCTCTCTCTCTCTCTCTCTCTCTCTCTCTCTCTCTCTCTCTCTCTCTCTCTTCTCTCTCCTCTCTCTCTCTCTCTCCTCTCCTCTCTCTCCTCTCTCTGTTTAGCTTTTTTGGGGTTTTCCCTCGTGCTTTACTTTCCCTTTCATTCTCATATGTCCTTCCTTCCTTCTATATTTCCATCCCCTCTTCCTTTTCTTCCTTCCTTCCCTCCTCTCTCAATTCCAATTTCACATACATAGTTCCTTCTTTCTTTCCTCTCTTCTTACCTTATTCCTCTCCCTCCTTTCTTTCTTACTTATTTACTCCCACCTTTCCTTCTAACCCACCTCTCACCCCCTCACCCCCTCTCACCTCACCCCCCCCCCCTCACCCCCAAATTGGTACCAGCGATGTGAGATAAGATGGACAGATAAACACCACCAATAATACCACCACCACTACAATTACTGTCACGTACTGTACTGCCCTTCCCCTGGAGACCTCACCCACCACCACTCACTGCAGTACAGGGGTCATTTCTCAGTTGCCTTAGCTCCCCCTCCCTCCCTCCCCCTCACCTCTTGTTCCTTTCTCTCCCTCCCTCCCTCCCTCCCCTTCACCTCTTGTTCCTTTCTCTCCCTCCCTCCCTCACCTCTTGTTCCTTTCTCTCCCTCCCTCCCTCCCCCCTCACCTCTTATTCCTTTCTCTCCCTCCCTCCCTCCCCCTCACCTCTTATTCCTTTCTCTCCCTCCCTCCCTCCCCCTCACCTCTTGTTCCTTTCTCTCCCTCCCTCCCCTCACCTCTTGTTCCTTTCTCTCCCTCCCTCCCCCTCACCTCTTATCCTTTCTCTCCCTCCCTCCCTCCCCCTCACCTCTTGTTCCTTTCTCTCCCTCCCTCCCCCTCACCTCTTATTCCTTTCTCTCCCTCCCTCCCTCCCCCTCACCTCTTATTCCTTTCTCTCCCTCCCTTCTTTTCCTTCGTTTCTCACCGTTTCTTCTTTTCTTCCATCCAACCCTCAGCTCTCTTTCCTTTCTTTCCCTCCCTCCCTCCTTCCCTCACTTCTTGTTCCTTTCCTTCTCTCCCTAACTCTCCCTCTTCTTTCTTTCTTTATTTCCTTCCTTCTGTGTCTTCCTCATTATTTCACCCCTTTCAATAGCTATACTTTCTCTCTCTCTCTCCTCTCTCTCTCTCTCTCTCCTCTCTCTCTCTCCTCTCTCTCTCTCTCTCTCTCTCTCTCTCTCTCTCTCTCTCTCTCTCTCTCTCTCTCTCTCTCTCTCTTAACCTCCTTCTGCTTATCTCTTTCCTCCTATTTTTACTTCCACCTCACCATTTCTTTCTCTCCTTTCCTTCTTTTCTTTTCCTCCCACTTTCCTCCTCCTTTTGTCTCTCTTTCTTCCTCACTTACTTTCCCTATCTCTCTTCATTCCTGTATACCTTCTTCCCACTATCTTTATATACTCTCTTAATCGATTCAGAACCTTCCTAACTTCACCCCCTTACGTAATTAAATCACCCCTTCGTTCCTTCTTGACTCCTTCTCTCTCTCTCTCTCTCTCTCTCTCTCTCTCTCTCTCTCTCTGTTCACTTTCCCACGCTTCTCATTTGGCCAGCCCTGTTTCCATGTTACGCCAGACCATTTTTTCACTGTCCATCCCCACCCATCTTACTCTCCAACACTCTCTCTCTCCTCTCTCTCTCTCTCTCTCTCTCTCTCTCTCTCTCTCTTACTTCCACCTTCCTTTCTCCTTCCATACTGCTCTCTCTTTTCTAGACTCTCTTCTTACTTTTCCTAATTCTTATTAATGCCGCGTGCCACTTTCCATCTACAACTTATTAGCTTTATTTTACTTTACTTTTGTTTCTTCATCCATCATTCAATAATACCTTTCTTCCTTTTGCTTTGAACTTCCCTACCTAACTCTTAAGTCCTTTGTCTTCTCCCACGCAGTCTTTCTCCTCTTTTTCTCTGTTTTACTCTTTTTAACACTTCTGTCTCCATCCACATTATTGTACTCTCTACTTCCTCCATCCCTCCCTTCTCCTTCTCTATCCTCCTTACAGTATTCTCTATTCTCTCCAGCTGTGTTTTGTCCTTCTTCCCTCTCCTTTGCCGCCTCCAACTCTTTCTTCCCTCTTCACTTTACTCAATTTTTATCACTTTCATTTTATAAAACATATTCAAGACCACTTTCTGCTTCCCCTTACCATCCTCCTCCTTCGTACTTCACCTCACACTTATAATCTTTATGTACCTACACTATTTTTGTTTCCTCCCTCAGGCCTTTCTCCATCTCCTCTCTTTCCTTCCTCCTCCTTCTCACTCCTCCTCTCTTCACCATACTCTTAACCACTTTATTTTTTTTTGCCATTCTTCACTCCTACTCCTATCCCGCCCATGGCGTATTATACCACGCCTTGCACCTCTGCTTTCTCTCTCTCTTTCTCTCTCTCTCTCTGTATACACACTCACAACACACACACACACACACACACATCATATATACACACACACACACACATCATATATACACACACACACACATCATGTATACACACACACACATCATATATACACACACACACACATCATATATACACACACACACACATCATATACACACACACGCACACACACACACACACACACACACACACATCATGACTTGCGAACTGACACATAGCCGCAGATAGAAGAGAAAAGCATTGGAAATATTCCTGTATCTGTGAAAAGTTTTATCAGAAATAAGCCGAATCATAAGATAAATTCATATTTTAGTATCATATTGTTATGACCATATAGGCCTATAGAACTAAAGAACTAAGGTAATTTTCTTATGATATTATCCCATTACTCCTGTTATTCACTTGTTTAAAGTACAGCCCCAGTAATTTACATTTTGAATAACACTAAGCAAACAACATAGCTACAGTACTTACTGCTACCACCATAACTAGTAACATCAATACTACCTCCCACTATCACTCAACAGTAACAACAACACTAATATTTCTTGCCACTACCACCAAACCATTTCCACATCACTACACAACTACACCACCACCACCACCACACCACCACCACCACACCACCACCACCATATGGTGACCACACCATAACCACACCACCACCACCACACCACAACCACCACCATTACCACACCACAACCATTACCACAACACTAACACCACCCTCCATTTCCACACCACCATTACCACACCACTACCACGCCACCACACAACCACCATGACCACACCACCACTATTACAACACCACTACCACCACCTTGACCACACCACGTTTACCTCCAACATGACCACACCACTACTACTACCATCACAACTACCACACTGGCACCACCATTACCACCACAACCATCATACTCACCAATAGCAACAACAACAACAACAACATTAATAATAACCGTCCACACCACCAAAAAGAACAAGAACACTACTGTGCTAATTACTGCAGTGCCCATAACTCGTGGTAAGAAGTGTACTGGTGGCAGGACGGGTCGGGGTGGGACTAGAGCGGGACAGGGCAGGGCAGGGCAGGGCAGGGCGTGGTGAGGTGAGAAGGAAGGAACGGGGTCGGGAGGTGTGGGCTGGGATATGGTGAAGCAGGGTGGAACGAGGTGGGTCAGGGCAGGGCAGGGTGGAACGAGGTGGGTCAGGGGAGGGCAGGGCAGAGCAGAGCAGAGGTGGGACAGGATGTGATATAGGACGGGGCGGGTTGAGGCATACCTGGGTGTGGTGTAGGGTTGCATGGATGGGACGGGACAAGGCGGGGTGGAGCAAGTGGACCAACAGAGCAGAGCGGGACTGGGAGAGGGACGGGCAGGGCAGGGCAGGGCGTGGTGGGGTGTGGATGGGAGGAGGGGGCCCTGATAGCGAGAACAATGATGAAGTGCCCCCACGTGCTGGGGAAAGGAAGGAAGGAAGGAAGGAAAGTGGAAGGATGGTGCTTTTGGGTGGGGGGATACTGAAAGTGGGATGGGGGGTCAGTAGAGAGATTGATGATGTAATAAGTGGAGTGAGAATGGTGAAGGAAGGGAAAAGGGATTGGTGAAAGAAGGGGAGAAGAAGAAAGGAATGTTCTGTAAGAGAGGAATTACTGAAAGAAGGAGGGATGGGTGCATGGCTTGGTGAAGGAAGGTAGGAAAGGCTGTCTGTGTGGGGTTTAGGTGAGGGTAAGTTGATGAGTTAGAAAAGAAGAGAAGGTGACGGAATGGAGAGGAGAAGAGAGGACTGGCAATGGAGGGGATGGGTGGTATGGTGTTGAGAGAGGTGAGGACTGACAAAGAAATGTGAATAGGCTTGGGAGGCAGTTGGACAGGAAGGAGAATATGCAGATAGTTTAAGAGGGTAATGGTAGGGTATTGAGAACAAACTTACTGGTTCCACATTTTCTATTTACTTTTCTTTATATAAACATGAGAGAGAGAGAGAGAGAGAGAGAGAGAGAGAGAGAGAGAGAGAGAGAGAGAGAGAGAGAGAGAGAGAGAGAGAGAGACTTAGCTTTGGGGAAGAAGGAAATGCAAGGAGGAGAATGAAAGACGGAGAGGGGAAGGGACGTGAGGAATGAAGGGAAGCGAGATAATTATGGAGATTAGGATTGAAATGATAGGGAAACGAAAATGACAATAGCTCCATGACATGAAAAGAGGGCTGAGGGGGTAGCAGAGAATGAGAGAGAGATAGTTAGTGTGTGTTTGTGTGTGTGTGTTGAAAAGTACCTTCGTTGTTTTGAACTTCTTTCTGATGGCCAATATGTGTCCGTCAGCCTAGGAGCGTTGTACTGACCACCTTCTATCCACCCTTTTTTATTCATGGTTATCATTCATTCGGAACTTTGGTTAAGGTGGTAATACACTTTTAGTACATTAGAGCGCCTTGATTACTCCAAAGTATATCAGGAAACAATGCTAGTTTAACAAAAATAATCATGGGCTGTTGCTTGGAAGAGTTTCGAGGAATCAGTTGCTCCTGATATTTAATCACTGTACTATCACGTTAAGTATTTACTGTTGTGCTAAGCAAAGCTTTGATTTTCAAACAACTTCCATTCGATTTCATTCCTTCCTCTGCGCCTCTATCTCTGATTTCCTCTCTGGCTGTTATTGTAGACGGTCACTTTTCTTCCCATGATACTGTCAACAGTGGTGTTCCTCAGGGCTCTGTCGTATCACATACTCTTTTTCCTTTTTTTCACCAATTACCTTCTTTGCTGTACTACCTCCCCTATCCACTCCTATGCAGATGATCCCATTCTGCATTACTCCACCTGGTTTGACAACAGTTAATCCCACATCTCCTTGCCACATCACGTGATGATGGAGTGGCACGCCTGACTTCTAACCTTTCCTTCATCTCCAGTGGGTCAGAAAAAACTTTGCTTTTTCGTTGCTTCCAAAACACTGTTCCTTCACCTTTTAACTCGTTCAAATCTTTCAAATGACACACAAGTAAATCTCTCTTCTCCTACTATACTTGGAATTTATTTTACTCAATCTGTCTTAGAGAGATCCTATTACAAGCCAAAGCTGCCCCAAAGAAGTTAGGTGTGCTGCGCTGATTAAGTTAATACTTCACATCCACACAGTTGTTGTCTCTGTATAGAGGTTTGATCAGCCCTTGTATAGGGTACGGCTTTCATGTGTGACATGGCTTAACCTTGACAACACACCTTGCCAAAGTGTAATTAAAAGCCTTTCATCTCATCAACTCTTCCCCTCGTACAGATGCACTGCAACTTCTCGCACTTTGTCGCAATGATGTATTACTTTCTCGCGTTTCTCTCACTTTTACACTGGCCATTGCTCCTCTTAAGTCCCTTTAATGTATACTTCCTCCTCTCAGGAAAGCATGCAACAGTCACCGAGCTACTCAGTCTCACCTCTTTTCCGTCCAACTCCCTAATGCAAGAATTAATCTCAGTTTTTCATAAACACAATGGTCAACTCCGTAACAGTCATGCTTCATCCATTTTTCCTCCTTACTACGACCTATGCTTCTTCAAACGCAATGTGTCTTGGCACACTGAATAAAATTGGACATGATTTTGGATTTTCCTCACTTTTTACCTCACAGTTGTTTACATTAAGCAGGCTTCTTTCCATTAGTCCTCACCTTCCTCAGTACGGATAACAAAAATAGGCAGAAAAAGGTCAGACTTTATTGGAGACTGAGCCAGAAAAAGAAACCGATAGCCAGACATTTTTCTTTTTTCTAGAGATACATAAAAGTGAGATGGACAGAATGATATTGTTGCTCACGCGAAAAAAAGGAATGACGATGAGTGAATGCATAAAGAAAATTTGTAGGGAAGTGTGGTCACGGATATACAAACGAGAAAATTTAGATTGTGAGAAATAGAAGAGTAAATTGGGGTGACACAAACAAAGGAAGTACAGAATGAACAGCAAGAAAAAGAAAAAAAATTTCATAGTTGCAAGACTAAGTTTTACATACAAATTTTACATTGCCAGATTAGGATATGATGGAAAAGGTTGGGGTAAGCTCGGTTACGTTTTGACAGATCACGATGTATTTTTGTAGGTTTGTTTGGTTGAGTACGTGTTAAGAAGCTCAGTTTGAACATGATGAATTATATATATATTCGGTAGGGTCGAATTGAAATAAGTAAAGCTGAGTTCTGTTTGAGAAAGAGGTGAGATGAGTCAGGTAAGAAAAAAAAAAAAAAACCAATAGCGATTCAAAGACACAGACAAATTGTGCAAAGTTCGTGGGTAACTTTTTATGACAGAAAGGATGCGACAGGGAAAAGTGCGGATGCTTGTCAGAGAAAGTTATGCTAAACATCTTCTTTATTTTAGTCAATGGGGTACACACATACACACACACACACACACAAACACAAACACAACATTAGTCGACACATATCCTACCTCTTTTACTAGACGTGATTCCCATCGTACAGGAATAAATAACATTCTACTTTTTAACCCAAACTCCTGTCCTTATATTTCTTTCAGTTCTTTCACACTGCTATTTTATCCCTCACTTTCGCATTTTTCATCCAGATCTTTCAATCTCTCTAGTCTGTCTCGACCAACACTGGCTTTTATGTGAATGAAAGGAAAAATAGTGGGGAGAAAACCAGACAGACACACAGACTAGATTTTCTTTTATGTGTAGCGGGTACATAATATGAAGTGAAAAAATGAATGACACATAAATATTAAGAACGAGAATTAGATGAAAAATTAAAACTGTCTTCTGTACATAACGAGTACTGATAGAGTGAGATAATAATAGAAAACAAAAGTACAGAAATCAAACTTCTATACATAGCTGTTACATGGAGGGGAGAGTGTGATAGAAAAGTACACACATTTCCTATAATGCATACATAATTATGATTTGTACGGCACACGCATGCAATTACATACATACATAGAGGTAGCATCATGTATTAATTTCTCTCTCTCTCTCTCTCTCTCTCTCTCTCTCTCTCTCTCTCTCTCTCTCTCTCTGTATATATATGTATGTGTGTGTGTGTGTTTTATTATCTCTCTCTGTTCCTTTTCTCTTCTCTTCTCTTGTTTGTTTTATAGGTACCCTGAGGGAGCTATTTTCACCCATGGGTTTTAATGGGTGTTTTGGCTGGCTGTTTTCCGGGGTGATCTATGCTTTTAGCGGTGACCTAACTCTATTGCCTGTGAGTGGGCAGCTTTGGGGGACAGTCTCTCTCTCTCTCTCTCTCTCTCTCTCTCTCTCTCTCTCTCTCTCTCTCTCTCTCTCCTTTGTAATCCAACCCCCCCTTTTCTTCTCCTCCCTTTCCTTTCCTCCACTTCCCTTATCCCCCCCTTCTCCCCCCTTCTCTTTTCCCCCTTCCCTTTCCCCCACTTCCCTTTCCCCCCCTTCCCTTTCCCCCCCTTCCCTTTCCCCCCCTTCCCTTTCCCCCCCTTCCCTTTCCCCCCCTTCCCTTTCCTTTTCCACCCTTCCCTTTCCCCCCCTTCCCTTTCCTTTTCCACCCTTCCCTTTCCTTTTCCACCCTTCCCTTCCCTTTTCCACCCTTCCCTTCCCTTTTCCACCCTTCCCTTCCCTTTTCCACCCTTCCCTTCCCTTTTCCACCCTTCCCTTCCCTTTTCCCCCCTTCCCTTCCCTTTTCCCCCCTTCCCTTCCCTTTTCCCCCCTTCCCTTCCCTTTTCCCCCCTTCCCTTTTCTTTCCCCCCTTCTCCCCCCCTTCTCCCCCCCTTCCCCCCCTCTTCCCCCCTTCTCCCCCTCTTCCCCCCTTCTCCCCCCCTTCCCTTCTCCCCCCCTTCCCTTCTCCCCCCTTCCCTTCTCTTCTCCCCCCTTCCCTTTTCCCCACCTTCCCTCCTACCCCCATTTCCTTCTCCCTCCTACCCCCATTTCCTTCTCCCTCCTACCCCCATTTCCTTCTCCCTTCTCATTCCCTTCTCCTTCCCTTCTCCTTCCCCATTCCCTTCTCCTTCCCCATTCCCTTCTCCTCCCACAGCCCCAGCTCTCTCAGCCAGGCCAGGTCAGGTCAGGTCAGGTCTCACAATATAAAGGCCCCCCACATTATAAACATAAGTATATTAACCCTGAAACATCGAGTGATTTCATTATGTTTACATGTTTTATCCTTTGATGACGACGAGACGATTTTATTCATATATTTATTTAATTATTATTATTATTATTATTATTATTATTTCATTTTGTATATATTTTTTTTTGCCTGAGGGAGGAACGCTCGACTGACTAATATCAAATACTAATAATAATTATAACAATGAAAATCGATATAGAAAATTATGAATATAAATGTAATATACTGTACATATATTATAATGTATACCGTATCATTGTATACATGCTGTATATCGTGTAGTAGGGGAATGTGGCTGTGTGGTAACCTATAGGTTGGGAGATCGAATCCTCTCAGATGAGGGGCTGAGGATATTTGCTCTTTCAAATCGAGTTTCAGGCACTAACTATAAGGCCACCGAACGTCGTAAAACACCCTCACTGGTACCATAACAGTTGCAGTATTTGGGAATTACCCTCACTTCCCTCCCTCTGTGGCTGGGTGCCAGTTCGGGAGTCGTGACATGTGTGTGTGTGTGTGTGTGTGAGTAGCAGTTGACCTAGACCACGGTAACGGGCTTGATGAAGCCTATGTCAAGTGTCGGAACATAAAAAAAAAAAAAAAACTAAAAAAAAAAAAAAAAAACTAAATGCCTTTTCCTATGTATGAGTATAAAACAAGTCTATGAGTTCGTTCCCATGCTTGCCCGTTTCTTAGGCTACAACATAATGGCAAAAAATTATGTAAATATATAAAGAAAAAAAAAAATTAAAATATACAAAAATAAAGTCCTTAATGACAAAATTCAAGCTTGATAGACCAGTCAAAAATAAAAATACTCGAGCTGCAGATAGACTGTAGACTTGGAATGGATTGGTGGTAGCTGAGAGGAAAGGTGGCATTTTGTCCTCGTTGTCGTTAAGTATTTTGACATTCGTTCTTATTTAGTATTGTAATTATTATATTGTACTCGCAACCAAACTCGCATATCTAGTGACTAGGCTAATACTGTTACTGAACTTTCAATATTGATTTGTGAAATAATAACGTGCTTAGATTTTTATTTGTTGTAGTTGTAGATTGCCTAGCGTTACGTAGGAATATTACAATGATTTGTTCTTGTGTTTAATTAAGCTTTATCTTGTAGCACTGGTTGACTGTTGCCTAATCATCACCTACGAGTAATTTATTCTCATTGTCTATTATTAATTTCATGTCCAGTGAATATTCTCGTGTGATAATAATTTCGTATGATGCTAATATTCTCGTGCTTGCATTTTAACACATTGATATTGTGTTACTATTTCTCGTGTTATCCTGTGTATTCATAATTATCAAGTTGGGTGATTGATAACATGTAGCTTGGCACCCTGGTGGTTTTATAAAATGCCTAGCCTAGTGATATTTTGTGTTACCAACCTCTTACGACTTTATACCAGTATTTTCTTTGTGTAAGTGTATATAGGTTTTTGTAAATAAAATTGAATTAAGAATATTAATCTGGTCTTTTCACATATATCTAGTCATAATTTTTTATAGCCTACTCTTGAAGATCCTTATGATGCGATTCAGGAGTTAGGATATGTTTTTCCTTTGTCAATGATTCACTCTGGTGGCTTCTGATTCCACCTGGTTATGCCACGAAATAAGATCTTTTATTTCTTACTGTAGATCGTGTTTCGTGGCAAAGTTTGAAGGACTCTCTAACCTCCAATTTTCTTACTACATCACAGCTTTCCTAAATTCTTTTGTTGGTGGATGTTAAGGTCTCTGATTCCACCAAACTATATCACTACACAATTCCCCTATTAATACTATTGAGGGCGTCTGTTTTCTGGTATAGTTAGGAGTAATCAATACCCTTGCAATTTACCAAAAAGAGAATCTCCCCTTAAGCCTCCGTTTCGTGGCAATATACATTCATTAACTTCGACTAACACCAGATATCTTTATGTAATAGAAAATCCATGTCGTCTAACAATTTTCCAGTTAAAGGTGACACAAAATTAATATTATAGATGAATAATGGGTTACGTTTTGCATTTTATATATTTATTAATTTATTTATATGTTTATTTAATATTGTTTCGTATCGTCTCTGATTTGCCTCACGTACTGTACAATAATACCTTATTTATTCTACATGATTCTCTCTCTCTCTCTCTCTCTCTCTCTCTCTCTCTCTCTCTCTCTCTCTCTCTCTCTCTCTCTCTCTCTTCATGTATATACTGTATATATATTATCCAAACTCACTGTCTCGTGCCACAGAATCTCGCTGTATCTCGTCTAGTGCCACAAAATCTCGCCGGATCTCGGTTAATACCACAAAATCACACCAATCTAATCTCGTACCACAAAATCTGGCCTCCTCTCCCTTAATCTCTCAAGATCTCACCATATATTTCGCCTCCTCTCGCAAGATCTCACCGTATCTCGTCTGGTGCCGCAAGATCTCACCGTATCTCGTCTGGTGCCGCAAGATCTCACCGTATCTCGTCTGGTGCCACAAGATCTCGCCGTGTCTCTGGTCTCGCCTCGTCGCTTCTCGTCTCCCCTTACTTCAATTAAAAGAAAAGCCCAAGGAAGCGAATCTGCTCTTAAAGCCTCGCCAGTGGAAGGGAACGAGAGGGAAAGAAGTAAAACTGGAAATATATAGATGGATGGAGGGAAGGAGAGAGGGAGGGGTAGGTGGATGGATGTAGAGAGAGAGAGAGAGAGAGAGAGAGAAAAAAAAAAACTCACACACACACATACATACACACGACCGATTACAACACCCTGCCTCATGCGCTACACACAGTACTGGACAATTCAATAAAAAAGGTAGTTTAGCCATTACCAACACTATAACACCATACATCCACGAGGGGAGAGAGAGAGAGAGAGAGAGAGAGAGAGAGAGAGAGAGAGAGAGAGAGAGAGAGAGAGAGAGAGAGGGGGGGGGGAAGTGTGAGTATGAGAGTGAGTGAGTGTGAGTGTGTGTGTGTGTATGTGTCTGTGGTGAGAGTGATATACCGAGAAGTGGTAATGGTACAATGCATGGTTTCTCTCTCCTTTTAACAGTGTTGGCAATAATGTTCAACTCCACTATTCCAAGAAAGAGGCTGCCTTTATAATATACGATTAGGACTGTTTTTTTATTGGCACAGTTTGGGAGAATCAGTAACATCTAATACACAAAACGTTTATTATTATCATCTCATTGGCTCGCTCAGAATAAGGGTTACTGATTCCTCCAGACGTTGCCAGGAAGGAGAAGAGATATACCAAAGTTCACGTGAAGGGAATCAATCGGTTTTGTAGCGCAGTGTGGTGGAATTTTGGTAACCTTTCTATGCGGTGGTGGGTGGCAACAGATGATGACTCCCTGAAGGCTTAAGGTGTTGGTCAGATCGATGCTCGTTGGAAGGTCATTGTGGTTGTCTTTTATTCTGGTAATTGGCAGCTAGTGACTAGTATTGTGATTCCCCCGTAGTGGTGGTTGTGGTTGCTGGATTGATAGGGGGTCTCTCTCTCTCTCTCTCTCTCTCTCTCTCTCTCTCTCTCAAGCCAACAGACATAGCTTCTTCTCTTCTGTTCTTGTACTCATTATTGCCGTGAAGCTGTTATCTGTGTTTGTTTTATTTTTTCATAACTTTTCCTACTTTCCTACTTTTACTGTCAGTGGGATATCTGGGTCTTGGCTAGTCCTCCCTCCAACCCTCCCCATCATCCCTCTCCCCCTACCCTTCATCCCCCCTCCTTCCAAACCCTTCTCCATCATCTCCCTCTCCCTAAAAACACCTTCCTCTTCATCCCCCCTCCTACAAACCCTTCTTCTTCATCCTCCCCTCCCCCAAACCCTTCCTCTTCATGCCCCTTCCCCCAAACCCTTCCCCTTCATCCCCCATTCTTTCTATTACATCTCCCAAACCCTTCCCCACCATCCCCATCCCCCGCAAACTCTTCCCCATCATCCCCTTCCCCCCAAACCCTTCCCCACCATCCCCATCCCTTACAAACTCTTCCCCATCATCCCCTTCCCCCCAAATCCTTCCTCCTCCCCCCCCCCCCAGCTCGGCAAACACTCCCTTCTATCTTTTTTTTTTTCTACTCTTGACGTTTCTCCCTCGGCAATGATTTTATATTTTTTTCCTTTTATGATATTTTTCTTGCTTAACTCTTCATCTTCCCTCTCGAAAACTCTGATCGAAGATTTTAAGTCGAGGATTAACATTTGCCCAGGCGATGCTTCTCCTTCTTCTATAATCTTCCTGATCATTTTTTTTATTTTCAAATATTTTTAATATTATTTCATTACATTTGATCCCGGTGTTGCAAAAAGATAGAATGTGCAAGACTTCAGGGAGTGGGCTTCTAATATTCTTTGCAAAACATAAGTGTTATAGTATGCTTCGTATAATTTGGAAGTGTTATGAGTTACAAGTATTGAAATAAAAAATGAACAGAGAAAAGTGAGGGGGGGGGGGGGCTCCTTGCCCATTTTCTCCTATATTTGTAATACAGGAACTATTGGATATTAGAGCAACTTTCCATCAATTTCACTCCATTTTCTTAGAGAAGTATTTATATGCTAAATAATCACTCTGTAGTCTTGCACGCTTCCAATCCAAGACCATTTCTTATACTTGGTTTTCTTTCAACATTGGTTCTTCTGTGATCTGTAATCGCTCTTCACTGAATCATCAAATCATTATAATCTTCCTTCACTGCTGTATCTGTAACTTTATTTATTCTTTCTTGGACGTGTCTACAGGAAACTGTAATATTCCCATCCATTTTTCTTTTTATATTAAGAAATATGAGCACTGAAGGCTAAGAGATCTCTTATTTTCCTCACCTGTGAAATATAACAAGTAAGAGAGGTTCACAATCATGTCCAATTCCATTCGAGATGCCTATACTCACATTGCGTTTGAAGGAGTTTAAGCCGTAGGGAAAGATGGATGGAGGTAGAGTGTTCCAGAGTTGACCTGTTTGCAATCTCATAACATCAGGTTCCTTTCATGTCACAACTGTTTCCATCATCCATAATCTCTCGCTGGGTGTGTTGTGTCCCGTATACAATCATACTCTTCTTGGAACAAGGGCAGTATATTTCTCCTTTGGAACATTACAATCGTTGACAATTCTTTTACTTCTCTCATGGCTTTGAATAACTTCTAACTATATTATTTATTTAACAAAGTTGAGGTGAATATCTCTTATATACCTCGGTGTTTATAAATGTATATATATATACATTAATGCAACTTTATTTATTTACGACCCTTGAGAGGAGTAACTTGTATGTAGTACCTTTGTGTTAATAAATGTATATACGTTGATGCAACCGTGTACATCATTAATTAAATGCTGAAAATATAACTTGTATCAGGGCTTAATAGATTCACTGGCAGGGAATAAATTTTGTCCACGACTACATGTAACATTATTCTGTTCAGTATTACAATTCCTCAAGCACACACACTATATTCTTCTTATACCCTTTCCTCTTCTCATTTTCTTTTCTTTTCTTATTTTCCTTTCTCCTCCTTCTCATTCTTTTCCCTCCTATTTTCTCTTATTCTTTTTCGTGTTATATTTCTTTTTCTTAATTTTTCTTTTTTTTTCATTGTTGTGTTTTATTTCTTATTCTGCAGTTCTTGTTTGTTACTCCTTTTTCTTCTTTCCATCTTCCCTCACTCAACTTTCTATTTTCCACGGAATTTTGAATCCCATTTCTTTGAAACTCCTCCTTTACCGCCATCTTCATCAATATATTTTTTTTTTTTTCAACTTTCCTCCTCGTCTCCTTCTCCCTCCTCCTCCTCCTCATCATCATCTACTTCTTCGTCTTCCTCTTCATCGTAATTATCCTCATCTTATTTTTTAGTGTTCTTCCTTCCTCCTCCATCTCTTCCTCCTCCTCCTTCGCCTCCACTTCCTCCATCTCCTCCTCCTCCACCTTCTTCTCTTTCTTCCTCTCTTCCAACAACCTTCCTTTTCTACCGACTCACTTCGCCTCCTTTGACATTCTTGCAGTTTCCCCGACACTTTTCCTCTTCCTCTGATATTCTCCTTTCTTTTCCAATACTCTTCCTCGTCCTTCCTTTATTTTAGCCTTCCTCCCTCTGTGTGATTTTATCCTCCTGTTTCCCTGTGGTCTTGCGCTTCTGCTTCACGCTCGCATCCTCTTCGTTCTTATTTTTAGTACTAAGTGTATCTGCCCAAGACTATCGTAGTACCGGGATACACACACACACACACACACACACACACACACACACGTAGAGAAATAGAGGTAATGGCGTCAATATCTCGAATGCTACAACATCAATGGGACCAGCGAGGAAAGTCTTTGTATGACCTAAAGTGGCCCGGTTAAGGTTTATTTGGATCCCTGTAGATTGCATTCCACCCATGTCACTGAGAGGCTGCCTTCAGTGGCCCGGTTTTAATATAGATCCACCACCAGAGCCACTAGTGACTTGACACTGGACAACATTTCACTCAATAACCTAATATTATCAATCGTTTCATTTCATTCACGTTTCGTTCTCTTTTCAGTCTTCTTCGAACCGACACCAGGAAAGCTTGAGGTGAATATACAATGAATGAGTTGAGAGCTCAGGTGTTCAGAACTAGAGTTAACACTTTTCTACCAAGATAACTAAAGACATTTTTTTTTCTCTCTTTCTTTTTCACTGCTGTCTGTGCCACTCACTGAAGAAGTTTAGGGTAAAGGAATATTTGGCTTTTCACTTAATTGGGCTCTCTTTTAGATATATAAACTATAGGATATAGGAAATCCTATAGTGAATGATAGGATGTAGAAACTATAGGATAAGCGCAACTGACACTGTTTACATTAGAATGCCTCACAACACAGAAATATAGACTCGTTAATGTTATAAGTGACATATGAATAAAGAATCCATCTGTGTTGGTACGGCAGATTAACTAGTAGAATGCTCGTAAACAACAACAATAATATCACCTATGTTAA
The DNA here is from genome assembly GCA_033782935.1 of Petrolisthes cinctipes. NCBI lineage: Eukaryota > Metazoa > Arthropoda > Malacostraca > Decapoda > Porcellanidae > Petrolisthes > Petrolisthes cinctipes. The sequence continues at coordinate 15,810 of JAWQEG010006120.1, forward strand.
ACTTTAGAGAGGGACGCATTACTTCTTTGGTCTGGGTTTTTTCCATGACGAAAATTTCTATTTATCATCGGGTCTTTGTGCCAGACCTCTATCTACAATACTTTATCTTCAGATTTTCACAATTCAAACATCGGTCTTCTGCAACAGAAATGGCATCACACTGGCACACATGTAGGCTACGGTACAAAGGAGAAATATTAGAATAATACAACGAAAATTTAATGACGATGGCACATAGATGTCATTGAGAAAGTGTATAATGATTACTTAGTGGTGTTTGAATTGATCCTAAGTCTGCTAGTGGCCTGATTGCATTATAAACAAACGACTCAACCAGTCAACCAAAAGAGGAACCTCCACACAACTACATCGACATTGGATTATATAGACTCATGTAAACCCCAAAGCCAGAAAAGACAAACAACCTCATTTCCAGTTGTTGAGACTGGATATTGAGTTACACAAATTATAAAAATATTGATGATGATGATAAAAATTCACCACCTTCTGGCGGAATACGTACGATTGTATTTCTGGTGTTCGTAGTAGGTTGAAAGAGTCAGAAAGACAGAAGTATAATATCGTGGAACTAGTACCCGTATACGTTTTCGGCCATACTAAAATTCTTCCAACTTGACTGTTAAGGGGGAAGGAAGTACAGAGTTGGTAAATCTGAAGCAACTGATTCCTCTGGACTATTCCAAGCAACAAGTGACCATTATTTTTGTTAATGTGATCCTGTTATCTGGCAACACTATGGAGGAATCAAGGTGCTCTAATGTACAGTTGCTGAAGGGAGTTTCTTTACCCCCATGGGATAAAATGAGAGTAAATGATAATTATAATGTACTGTACCATAATGATTAAGCAAGAGAGCATTATCGTCAACTAAAAGTGTGTGCTAGGCAGCTAGGGTCTATATTCTAGAGGGACCCCATGGGGGTAAAGAAACTCCCTTCCGCATATGTACCACAAGTATACTTATACAGTATACTGTATATGACCCTTATTCCTTCTACCCCACATCCACCAGTTGAAACAAAAGCAAAATTCTTCCTGTGTTTTCTATTGCACTCTTTATCCTCCACCTACGATAGACACGGACTGCACATCACTCCCACTCCCACGTCCCTCCTACCTTCCCTGGCTTTTACCTTTACTCTTTTTCCCGTTGTGTTGATGCGCAGGGGATAAGAAATTCATGTTGTTCACTCATTCCGTAATAAAATATTCCTCTCAGTAAGGAAGGCGTCGTCCGATGATTTTACTATTTTTGTCGCCTCGAGAGAATATTAACTTTTTAAGGGGAGAACCATCTCTTTTTAGTATATTCTTGGAGTGCTACTGGTGCATCCAAAGTATCTTAGGAAACTAATCACTTCAGCATTACTAATAGGTGATATGTTTCGTGTCATAGTGTGTGGGATTCAGTAGACCACCAGCTTACCGTCAAGAGTTTCTCCCTTTAATGTTCCCACTCATTTCGTTGACAACATCACTGGTCCTTTACGGGTTAATACTGTACCGTACGTCGTGGAAGAATTAAAGAGCTACGATATTCCGCAGACTAAGCTACGAAATAGATCCCCTTATTGTAAAACTGCTGAGGTAGTCTGTTTTCTGACACAGTTTGGAGGAATCAGTAGCCCTCCAATTCGCCCCCATCCTAAAATAAACTATAATAAATAATTTAGTCCCGTTAACTCGTATTCGATATGTATGGTATGTATGGTGCAATGACCGTAACAAAATTATTGGCACCTCTACAACACAACACACCGCACGAGGTATTCTGAACAAGGTATTCACACCGTCTGTTGCAGTGATCGTTGCTAAAAGTATCGGGGCTTGGGTGGGATGCCGAGTAATATTTTAGAGTCTGTACTGTCCAGGCGTCTTAGTCAGAGGGAAGTGTTTAGGGACCCGAATCCGAATAAAAATCCCGAGAGTGTTAGTGAAATAATCTCTTGTTGATAAGTTGGTGGGCAACTGATTCCTTCAAACTGTGTCAAAAAACGAATCCCCTATTAACAACAGTGAGGTTATTTGTTTCACGGCATAGTTTGTGGGAATTAGTAGTACCCAAATTTACAGTCAAGAGAGTCAAGTCTCCTATTAAAAGTTCACTCCCTAGCCGGTCTGTGTAATTCCTACGCCTCAGTTATCATTATGAGTTGCCGTAATTAATAGAATGGACTGAGAGTGTATTGGATTAATGTTTCTTTCCAAGTTTATACACCGGTAAAAATTCATCATCTGCGTAACCTGAATTGAAGTTTCTTTACAAAACTCAAGCGTACAAGAAAACAGACAAACAACACACAGAAACAACAACATACAAACAATAACATACAAACAACAATGCAGAAACAACAACACACAAACAACAATGCAGAAACAACAACAACACACAAACAATAATGCAGAGACAACAATGAAAGGCAGATCGTCAGGAGAACGTCTGCACACCACCAAGGTTGGGGGGAGACTGTGAACTGAACTCGATTCTTTGTGGCACAACCAACGCAACACCTAGGAGAAAAATGTTTGGTAATTACATGACACCGTGACCTACTCTGACCTGACTTGACCTCTCTAGTGAGGTACCTGTTCTGACCTGACCTCTTTTTAACGTGATAAGTTTAGCAAGGAGAGAGCATTCAGCACTTCCATGACAACGCGGCATGACCTAATCTGACCTCGGCTCTCATTCTAGTGTATAATCTGACACTGAGATAACACTTTGCTTTCTCCATCCACGAATTATAAATGTTGAAAGCCTTATCATATATAGTTTTGAGCATTTCAATAATTATTAGATTATGCAGCAGATAATGAAGAAACTATTGTAAACACTTCGAGTGTTTTTATGTCTATAAATGTTCACGCTACATGTTTGAAACTAATCTGACATATCTCACCACCATTTTACATCCAATCATCACCAGAAAATAATTAAACGTTTTCCTTAGGAAAATTTCTCACCAACATTATACCCCCAAGCACTGCCATATGATAAGTATACGTGTTCCTTTATCACCATTATATTGTGTCTGGGTAAGCGAGCTGAACAAACCTCTGTCTTGGTCTTGTTTCCCAGTCAACCTGAAAGTGTGTTCGCATAACGTTAGCGAAAGAAAAAAAATCTAAGCAATGCAAAAATTTTATTAAAAACTTGGCACTGATAAATACATGCAAGATTAGGAAGCTAACGCGTAAAAAACATATTTCTGCTGATTGAAAGAAAATAAAAAAGTAAGCCAGTGGAGATATGAAAAATATATTATCAATAAATAGCTGGACATAATTATTCCTCTAACGAATGTAGTATGACAAAAAAAGAAAATATACGAACACAAGAACATATGAACATAATAACTGAGGAAACAGCAATATTAGGCCTGATGGTTCATTCAAGGATATTTTATTGCTCTCGACTTCCCAGTCAGATTTCAGCTACTTTACGCCATTCTTATGCTGTTCTCCAGATCAGCCATATCTATCTTTATCTGTTATAATATTCGAACTACTATAAAAAATACATAAGAGATAGTAAGAGGAAATATGCTACGCGAATTGTAACGGAGACGACAGCGAAATTAATTTAAGCGGTCATCACAAATCAACAAACGAGAATAGCTATTGCACACACACACACACACACACACACACACCGGCAGCACCACTTACACTACACAAAAAATACTGAGACTAAAATAATGTATGACCTGTGTGTGCCTCTCTGGTTACAGTATTTCCAGTGGAGGTGGACCCCTCAGGAAAGGTGTTGTAGTGCATGGGGTCAGGTTCATCACTAGAGGCAATAGTGTCAGGTAGCTACTTCTTGTCTATTCTCTCTCTCTCTCTCTCTCTCTCTCTCTCTCTCTCTCTCTCTCTCTCTCATATTAATATAAAGTCATAATATAGTCCATGCAGAATGACTATGGCACTCAAAACATCCACATTGCAATAATTACTAATACCGTACTGTTATCATCATAATATTGTCTTTAATATCATTATCACCTACAGTCACTCATTACATGGACTCAGTAATAAGTTGTGTCTAATCAGAAGCTACTCTCGACTGTGGGCCACTAACCCGTCAACAGTTTCTTCAGTTGTTATATTCTTATGTTATTATTTGTCTCCCTCAACAGGTATGTACCCCGCAGCGCCAACTAATGCATCCCACAGTACCTCATCCTTTAGATAGGAGTAAGAACCCGACCAGCCTATGTTCCTATCTCCAGCTTTTAGTGTTAATGAGTAATATGTGTTGATAATTATTGCTCTTCAGATCTGGAAAGCAGCCTATACTTCATTTAGGTGTGTCTGAGTTTCTGAAATCAGTGTACAGTATGTCATTTTATGGCAGTATAGTCAGTCGAAGTTAATTTACGCCTTACAAACGGATAATAAAAATCACGTGTCGGGTTTCGATACCGTTACCCACACTATGACTGTGTGTGTTTCTGAATATCGCCTTCAGTGGAAAACGAGAAGTGCGAGGCGAGGTGGCGGGAGGGAGGGAGGGAAGGTGGTGGTGGGAGTCGATTCAACATTCTCTTCACCGGGCTATAGTGTTTACCTGCTCTGTTTGCAGCGGTAATTTAAACTTGGCCGTCCAAACTCTTCAGCACCGGACAAACTAAACCAACCCCCAATACTGGATCAAAAGTACACACACCACGCCTCGGTATCTTGCAGCTCGCTCTTGGGAGGAACTGGTGAGCATTTGTTGTCAGTTCCTCTTCATGCCTTTGGTGAGGAATATACACGAATAATCACTCCTTATTTTACGCCAATGACGGAGATGCCACTAGAACCCCCTTATGTCTTGGAGCTTTTAATTAAGGAAAGAAACTCTTGATGGTAAACTGGAGGGCTATTGATTACACCTAATTATACCACGAAAAAGATCCCCTATTAGTAACACTGAGGTGATGTGTTTCGTGGCATAGATTGGAAAAATAAGTAGCCCTCCAGTTTACCCTTAATAATTAGGACGTCTAAGATTTCGCCTGCGAATTTGAATCTACTGTTTCCTTCAAATAATGCCACAAACCAGCTCCTTTCAATGAAAATCTGTATCGTGTCACTGTTTGGAAGACTATTAGGGGTAATGCCCTGTATGCTGTGCTGTAATTTTTTTGTCACATTGAATTGAATTGTTTGGAAGAATATGTTAGCAGCCTTCGATGGGCCTACAGTTGGGAGTACAGTTGGGAGAGATATATACATCACATACCGGTAGTGCTTTGATACCCTCTTGAAACTGTACTACACCCAACTGTCTTAGGACTGGCAAAAATAATGGTCCAAATTGTTTGAGTATTCAATTCTCATCCCGGAATGAGAATATATATATATATATATATATATATATATATATATATATATATATATATATATATATATATATATATATATATATATATATATATATATATATATATATATATATTGCATAGAACTCTACTGTACCGTCGCGCACCACAGCCCAACGGTTACATAACTATGTTTCTGGAGGATATAGGGAGGTTGAATGTCAACCTTAAGAGGAAGAAAAAAGAAGAATAGCTAAAGAACTGAATGATGGTCAGTCGGAGGTGAATGTCCCCCTGGGGTAGGGGGTACGAATACATCTCCAGTATCCCTGCTTGTCGTAAAGGGCGACTTAAAGGGGCTTTCACTTCTCCAACTGTCCCTTTTTTCATTTGTTTCCTTTTTTGCTTAGTCCCACCATCAAACATCATCTTCCTCGGGCGCCATATGACCTCGATGTTGCGGCGCCAAATATCAATCAATCAATTAATCAATCGGAGCTGAATCGGGGTTCAAAACGCTCTTACGTATTGCTTGCTGCACTTCACACACGTCAGTATAATATTTGTGAGTTGGTTACCAGAACGATTTCATGTTGTTTGTTTGGGTACGAGGACGACCATGACAGACAGACAGACAGACAGACAGACAGACAGACAGACAGACAAGCGTGCAGACCAAAACACCGAGGTAAAACAGGAGGTTTGTGAAAGAAAGAAAGAAAGTAAGAGAGAGAGAGGGGAGCTTGGGTGGGGGCACCAAGTTTAAAATTGACTCTCGGGAGGAGGGACGCACCAACTCCTTCCAACACTTCGAATTTATTTTCCTGTGCACAAAACGACACACGGAACGCCGCTCAGACCAGACCAGACCAGACCAAACCAGACCAAACCAGACCAGACCAGACCAGACCAGACCAGACCAGACCAGACCAAACCAGACCAGACCAGACCAGACCAGACCAGACCAGACCAGACCAAACCAGACCAGACCAGACCAAACCAAACCAAACCAAACCAAACCAGACCAGACCAGACCAGACCAGACCAGACCAGACCTGTCACAAGTACTCACAACCCGAGTCTAGTACTATTTAGCAACTGGTCTTTCTGAGTTATAATGGATCTTTTATTTGCCAAGTTATAGGCAGTGGTGTACGGTTGATAGCAGGAAATTATACACAAACTGAACTGGGTGAAAGATAATCTGTGGTCGGCGAATTGGTGGGCAAGGGATATGATTCCTAAATACTGTCGTCCACAACCGATCCCTTGCGTGTATAAGGAACCAATTTGTTTGTCTCCTTGTACAGTTTGTTTGTAGGATACACTGTTGAAAGTATGATTTGATTAACTTCAATGAAATAATCCAGCACAAGAAATATAAAACTCATAAATAACAGGTAAAAATCGACTCGAAGCTCTATAAAGCAACTGGTAAAGGTAGTAGTATAGTTGTCAAGTGTGAAGTGTATACTCATTCCTTCAAACTTTGCCCAATTCACCGACAACAAAGGCCAATTAAAGAAGTTCTCGTCAACCGCACCCATGGTGACTCGACTCTGTGTAAAAATATATATATATACACACTGAAAGGACAAAAAAAAAATTGAAATCGCTGTCACGAGTCTATGGATTTCCAGAAGGGCCAAGAAGAAATGAAAAATTATACAGTTTCTCGTTTAATGAATTAGATGAAGTATATATTAAGTCAGATTAAAAGAAAGGCTGCTACTGATTCCGCCAAACTATATCAGGAAACAGACTATTTAGGCATACTAGTAGGAGATATGTTTGTAGCATATTTGGAGGAATCAGTAACCCTTTACCCGCAAGTGACTATGCCCAAAACTAGCAGAAGAAAGAAGAGGAGGAGGAGGAAGATGATGAAGAGGAAGAAGAAGAAGAATATGTAAGTTATATAAATTCAATTCAGGACGGTATATCTGCAATAAGGAAGGATACAGCCTGGACATCCTATCCACGTTGGCTTATGACGTGTGTAAGGAAGAGTTGAGGTGCAAGTGATATACATTCGCCATCCAGGAGTGTCTTGTGTGTGTCTGTATTAGGCGTCCGTCTGTACTGCAGTGTTTATCCCCCTCAGTCTATGACCCGCTACGACTACGGTAACTAACTACGCAGGCAAACATGATGTGAGGAAAGGTGATTGATTCTGTTCCCCTCTCGGCACTTGGCTTCGTTCCCCAGCCATCCCTCCATCCCTCCCCCCATCAAACCCCATTGATAGAGTGTTGTTCGGAGTTGCAGTTTTCCACTTCACTTTGCAATATTGCTTTTATGAGGTGCTGCTGTGAAAAACGTCTGTTCGGATATTAGCTTTCACACTCACACTCTCGAGCCTCCTTTTGTTCTCTTGTTGTGTTTTTTTGTTTTAATGCTCGAGTTCTCACAACTTGAACGCTGCTCGGACATTTGTTTGTGTTTCCCTTTCGTAGTTTTGGTGTTCATGTGAGTTTAATTAAACGCGTTGTAGTATGTATTCGTACATACATTCTTGCCTCTTGTGTATCTATTTCAGGTAAATTTCGACGTTTATGCTTTGATGGTGAGAGGTTCAGTAGTAGTCATTTCTGGTAGATGATTTAGATGGCTACCGATTCATCCAAACTGAGAACAGACTACTTTGATAAACAAGTACGGGGCCTGTTTCATAGCATTGTTTGGATGGCTGTGTAGACTCCAATTCAACTCAAACAGACCAATGACTCCCTTAACGACTGTCACACTATGGTTATGTTATCGACTTCAAGCTTTAGGGACCTGGAATGTTAAGGGGAGGGTATAGTTTTGACATTTTTGGAGATAATGATTCCTCCAAACTATTCCCAGCAACAGGCCACCATTATTTTTGTTAATCTGGTCCTGTTTCCTGGCATACTTTGGAGGAATCAAGGCACTGCAATGTACCAAAAGTATTCTCTCCCCTTAGGCGAACTGGAGGCAACTGATTCATCCACACTTGTCAAGAAGCAGCAGGTTGTCGTCTAAGTTTAGGGGATCGTTTTGTGTGTGTGTTTTGTTTGGTTCACGTAGTCCTCAAAATAATGTAACAAAACCAATCTCACTACACACACACACACACTCCACCTCCATGGATGTGCAGTCAGTATTACCATAATTAGTCATTTTTCAGATATCCCTGGCAACTGCACAAAGGGTAGGTAAACAGACAATACTCACCCCTCATCCATACGTATATTCCCCAAGTGTACACAGGCTGAGGTAAACACGCCAATTCCCCATCCCTAGCCATGGGTAATTTTAACTATTGCTACATTTCAGTTTTGTTTTTTTTTTGTGGCAATCATATATGGTTAGGTTAGCCCTACAATATTATTCGGTATATTATGCAAACGTTTAAAGGTTAACTTGTGATGTTTATAGTTCGGCTAAGCCACATGTGTTCCTTTCCGAAAAAAAAAAAAAAAAAATGTTTGGTGTTTAGAGAATATTGCCAGAGAAATCAGTGCTGCTTTATTGGGTTAAAATCAAGCACAGTTGGTAGTAAGATTGAACCACTCCACCATAAAAGTCTCCCTCCCTCTTGTATAAACACACGGCACTTTTTCCTGAAACACTTTCCCCTGGTCTGGGCATAGAGGCGTTCATACCAAAACAGGATTCACACGATTTCTGATGCTTATTTTTCGAATGTTTTCTTCAGAAGGCAATGGGAAGGAGTTAACGTTTTCTCAGTGCCAAGGGGGAACTCGGGTGCTTTCCCTCCAAACAGAACCCGACGCAGAAGCTGTAAGAAGATAAGAATGAGACATAGATCCGTAGACAAAAACTTATCGTCGGGTTCCAATGACCGATGCTTGAGGTATGGAGCCCATACATTTTATAAGGCCTTTGTACCCCGGGCATCGGACATCGGGACCTGAGGATATGTTCATGTATATACGGCCCTTAATTAATACGGTGTTGGTAAATTTGGAGGAACTGAATCCTCCAAATTATTCCAAGCAACAGAACACCATTATTTTTGCTCTTCTGGTCCTGTTTCCTAGCATAATTTAGAGGAATCAAGGCACTCCAGTATACCGAAAAAGAATTACCACCTTAATACGGTGTGGCATGTAGAGGAAATTGCCTGGAATATAGATTAATGGAATATAGTACAGTGTTGATAAATACGGAGCAACTGATTCCTCCTAACTATTCCATGTAACAGATATCCATCACTAATTATTATCCATTTCTTTATCTGGTCCTGTTTCCTGTATAGTTTGAAGGAATCAAGAAACTTTAATGTACCTAAAGCATTTTATATCCCCTTAATGTCCAGTTTATTAATTGTCTGTTTTCGTTCACGCGCTAATGGTCGCACTTTTTGGATCAGATAAAAAATGAGGTTCAAAATTTGGTGTGAAAAAGTCATTATTCAAAGCATTTGCAAATATGATGTAACTGTTACTCCCACTGCTACCCCGGAGTAAGTCTGATTATTCTTTCCTTCATATTTGCATCAGACTCTCCGCCAGACGTTTTGTAAAATCAGCGTTTCATAAAATACAATTGTTATACCCATATTTTGTGCACACAATTCCCTGGGCATAATTTGTATATAGAGAGAAGTTGACAACTGTATTACCAGTAGTTGTGGACAAATCCCTTCCTGTCCTCATTTACATGTATAGGGACGAAACACGGCATCATTTTTCTCCCGCATTGTTATTAATCCAATCACTTAGTATTCCATTTGTTCTCCCAAATGCTATAACACCATTATACAAGCTTTTCACACCATTGTGAGGGGAAGTGGCCGAGTGGTTAGACAACCATAGTTGTAAATTTTTCGGTATTTCAGTGACCAGTGTTGTAGATTTAAGATTTATCACTGTGGTTCTGTATTATTAGTTGTTTCCACGAACACAATCAACATATATTTTCATAACCCACAAGAATTTTGTTTTTTTTCAAACATAACCACTTTTAAATTGTGGTAATTATAGGGTTACCATGGCCAACGAGGTTAGAATATCTGACGCTTAATATAATACTGGAATGTTCGAATCACCTTAGTAAGAGAGAATGAAATGGGTATTGTTACGTATAAAGTAAAAACCTCTGATAAAACAACTTTTCTGCAGCTGGGTGACAAATATGTTGCTCCTCCGTCTCAGTCGGTGGAAACCCTTCAGTTGTCTGTTTTCTGAGTGACGAACTTGAGAGTGTGATAAAAAGACTGCTTGTATATGTATGAACGTATTGGTTGATGGGCGTGGCAAGTGGCCAGTCGTGTTTTGAGATGGATAGAGTGACAGACATGGCCGCCTTCAAGGTGACCTTGGAAAGAACCTGGCAATCCCATTTTATAGTTCCAAACAACATTACTGCTACCATCACCATCACCAACAGTACTACCGTTACTCATACCATCACCATTACTACTACCAGTATCACCACCACTACCTTTACAGGATTTCTTTTTCATTCCATCAAAGAAGGCAAACATTTAGAGGCTCCATGTATGGAAAGAGAAAGTAGGTGCTTTTGGTGGTAATGCTGGTGGTAATGGTGGTCTTGAATGCGTGGGACTTAATGTTTCCCTCCTCCAACTTTTCATTACGACGAATTACAACGACCGAAAATAAAGTGTGTCAACGGTGGTTAACTTCCACAATGTCTCTATTACTACTCAGTACTTCCACGGAGATAATTATTGCGTAGCAAGAAAAGCCCTTGGTGAAATATTGCGAGCGTTGCTAAAGATAGATTATTATGAAACATACGAAAACGACGGTAACAATACCAGCACGAACCCAGTCAGTAGGCCCCCCAGAACAGGGCATAACAATCCCCTTAAACGATATAATTGAGTCCAGCAATCTCACTCGACAAGTAACCGACATGACTAATTATATTTTGGAATCCACATAATATCATGGCATGGGAAAATGACTGTAATCACTTAACATCATTATTACTGGAACTGTATTATATCATAGAGTGGTTCACAATCGTTCTCTAGAGTGATTTTGATATTGATCAATACATATCTTAATAATCCTTCGACACATCTAGGTATCATGGTAAGATAAAGTAGTCTTAATAACTAACGTGTTACAAAAGCATGGTTATTGGTAATATAAAGTTCTTCATTGTAATATCATACCATCTTCATTCTCCGCTATGACTAGTCTCCAGTTGGAGTGCTTCCATTGCATAGTTTTGTAATCCCACAATTAATATTTTCCATACGACCATAATGAATCGGTCACTCTTCTTAACATTGTACAGTACTACCATCTTCAGTATGTTCGGGTCTACGAAATCATCTTGATGTTAGCTACCCACATCCCTCAACTTATTATCATTCTCTAGCACTCTTACACTCCATGAATACTACTTGCCTTTCAGAGGTAGGAAGAATCCTTTCAGTGTCATCAAAGGCGGCAGTTCTCTTAAAAAACTTCTTGCAACCACTCCTGAGTCTCACTATTGACCTGGCTTCTGCAACAACACCACCTGTGCTAAGCATACCAGTTTGTAATGGAAACATGCGCAGATAACAGTGTGATGCGAAGAGAAGGATCTGCCGCAGTACCGCATTAATTTTTCCTTCGTTGTCCGTCCTTTATCCTCCATTCCCGATTCGGACTCAATTTATGTAGATTCAAACTCGCTTTATGTAAATATCCAGACAAGGTTTATATAGATCCAAACTATCTTTATGTAGATAAAAACTCGCTCTATGCAGATTCAAATTCGCTTTAGGTAGCTTCAGACTCGCTTTATACAGATTCAAGGACGTCCTCCAGCCCACTGTGAACAAGAAGGGCAGCCTGAAGAAAACATTCGTAAGGACAGATGACGGAGGAACAGATAGCAGTGGTAGTATAGGTAGGTGTCCTTGGTCTGGTTTCCCCTCAGTGCTTCCACCACCACCAGGCACCTCCATCACCCCAGAGTGTTGCTGGAAATTGATACATGAAAATAAAAGAGAAATATCAATCTGTTGGGAGTGAAATGTTGAACGATTGTAATACCGGCCAGGACACGAGAAAACCTTATACCTGCAGGGTGCACAATTATTCTCTCTCTCTCTCTCTCTCTCTCTCTCTCTCTCTCTCTCTCTCTCTCTCTCTCTCTCTCTCTCTCTCTCTCTCTCTCTCTCTCTCGCAATCCAAAATATGTATCCAGGTCTTGTTGAAGTATCGAATCATTTGACAAAGTAGTGAACCAATTACAACACTTATCCTGTTTTATATTTGCCTGAACTCGCTTAATACTCGATCAGGCTATTCGAAGCAGGCCTGGATACATATTTTGAATTGTGAGTGTATATAATTATTCGCACACGTACGAGCACACACCGAAACTCACCAATACAATGCAATACCCAGCTGCCAGTGGTTTATAAATGATATTTCTGGAGAGCAAAGAATAACACTGACCTATTTTATGAAGATGCTCTAAAATAAAAATATAAATGGTAAATATGTATAAAAAAAATCGACTTACAGACCTCTGGCAGTAATATAAGATTTTTTTGGAGCAGGTCGATAAAAATAAAATTATATAAATCAGGGAATGAATTAAGTAAGTGATATTATTATTAACTTCTACGAGAGTACTTAGATTTTAGAAGCTACGGTAACCTTCAAACTGTGCCACAAAACATCATCCACAACTGGAGAAAGACTATGTGGAATGGTTTGTAGGAGTCAGTCGTCTATTATAATAATGTGTTACACTCTCACACCTTTATCAAATGATTTATAACGTACGGTATTATGAAATTAAGTATGATGTGTTAAATAAAACCAATGGGATTCAAACTCGGGAAAATGACGAAAGGATACACACACAAACACACACACACACACGTAGATCCTCCATGCACATTCACCTTATACACACACACACACACACACATATGCACATCCTCCATGCACATTCGCCTTACACACACACACACACACACACACATATGCACATCCTCCATGCACATTCGCCTTACACACACACACACACACACATATGCACATCCTCCATGCACATTCGCTTTATACACACACACACACACACACACATATCCCACACACACACACACATCCCACACACACACACACACACACACACATCCCACACACACACACACACACACATCCCACACACACACACACACACACACACATATCCTTCACCCACACACACACACACACACACACACACAGACACACACACACACATCCTTCACCTCACCTTACACATATACAGTGGGCATAAATCCAGGCCTTTCCCCCGACGTCTCCTATTTCTCGTCGGACAATTCAAGAGCTGTCTGAACGAGATCCAAACCCCCTCCCGCGTTGACAAATAAGGCGTCCCTCTCTCCCTCCTTCCATCCATCCATCCCGTACCCTGCCTTCTTTCATCCTGTTCTCTTTCTTCTTTCCTTCCTTTCCGTCTGGAAATCTGTCTGGAGTCCTGAAGTGGTGATGAGATAATGTTACGCATCTTATGTTTAAAGCAAAGGAGAGCATTACGGTATTCATCTTCATTTATAGGTCCCTTACCCCTCTCTCCCCTTTTCAATATTCTCCTTTCAACTCTTCATCTCTCATTGTATTCTTCCCGTTCCACCTTTCCCATCACTATACAGGAATAATTTTTCTACTCCAAATCTCTCATATCCTTCCTTTACCTTCCTTTCCCTTCTTATCATCACCATGTCTTTTCCACTCCACCCTTCTCAAGCTCTCTCTCTCTCTCTTTCCTCAACCCTATCATCACACTCTTTCCCTCTCTTCCCTTCCCACTCTTCCTATCCCATACTCTCTCTCGTCCCTTCCCACTCTTCCCTGGCCCTCACTCACCCCCACCCAGGCAGTGATAAAAGGTCTCAGGGGGAGGCAGGAGTGAGCAGCATCGTAGAAGAGAGGGTGAAGACGACCAGAGCTGTTGTAAAGGCACCATCCACGCATACCCGGTGAAACAATACCACCCAACAACCCGTCCGTCTCCCTCTCTGTCTGTCTGAAACACAGTGGAATAATAACAAGTCCAAATAAGAACACTATATGGACTCATTGAAGCCATTTCCCCTCTATCCGATGCCGAAATCAGTGAACACATATGATCATTCCCCCGTCTGAATCAGATAAAAATTATAAAGTACATAAGTACATAATTGAATTAAAGAGGAAGGGGGAAGAAGACCTCCCAAGTCCTGGAAGATAGTGTAGCACGAGGGAAAAGGAGACAGACAGAATGTACTGTACAGTCGGCCTCAGGAATTTGTACACAGAGCATTGGTTCAAAGGTGTTATTATTCTGCACACACTGTAATGAATGTTCTGCTGACTCGTTCAAGTATTAGCCAAATAATATTACTAAATTTTCTAGTCTTTTTGAACCCTTGATGTCACAGTGATGTATACGAATTCCTGAGGCTGACTGTACATACAATACAACAAGCTAGAAAGATACAGATTGAAGGAAAGGAGGGAGAGGTTCAGCACATACTATCAAGACCTCCGTCCAAAACACAGGACAATGAAACAAATGAATAATTATCACTCTTTTTCACGGGATAATGTCAAATGTCCAGGTAATAGTATAGTATTAACCCGAAAGGTAATATCATGTTCGTGGTACAATTCCATAACATCCCTGAATGCAGAATATACTTTTTTTTATAAATTAATACCTTCGAAATAAGTTTCTGGTGTACTGTACATTTTGTAAGTTTCCTGAAGTGAGAATTAATTTGCGGAAAAAACATAATTTTCGAAGATAATTTCTGGCTTAACTTTCCTTGAATCCAGAATTAGCTTGAAAATAAATTATGCTCGCTGATATTTTTATATATATTTTTTATATTTTTTTCCGGACGCAGAGATAATATTTTAATGACAATTATCTTCGCTGACAACTTTTCCCGCAGGTTTCGTACCTTCCGAGAATGTAGAATTAACTTTAGAAATAATAATACGTAATGAAATGGCGTCCCCGTCGGCCACTATTCTTATGATGGTGTGTGTAGTCAGCCTCGTGTGTCCCTACCATACAGGAGGGTAGTGAGGGTTGGAGTCTGTCCTGCACTAGACCCTCCCAACCACCCATTGTAAAAAGGAAAATGAGGATAGTTTCTAGTGCACTTATAATTAATTACTTTCTGAAACTCGAAGAAGCATGAAGATAACTCATAATTTCTGGTACAGAGAGAATTAAAAGTTATGACTATCGCTATTCGTGGTGAGTGTAATGGTTGGCTTGTGGTGCTACTAGTAACCTGTTAAGGGGTTAGAACACTTTTAGTACATTAGAGCCGCCATGATTCCTTCAGAGTATGCTAGGAAACAGGACTAGATAAACAACAAACTTAGTAGCCTGTTGTTTCGAACTGTTTGGAGGAATCACTTCTTCCAAATGAACCAACGCTGTGCTCTCCCTTGAAGGTGGAAATTCTTGTTTGGTAAATTGGAGTGCCTTGATTCCTCCAAAGTATGCTAGGAAACAGGAGCAAAAGAGCAAAAATAATGGCGTTCTGTTGCTTGGAATAGTTTGGAGGCTTCAGTTGCTCCAGATTTACCAACACAGAACTTCCCATTTAAATTGATATTCCTTAGCCTGTCCGTAGAGTTCACACAAGAGGCATGTTGGGCTAGTGAAAAAATGGACATAAAATTATACCATCATCAATCAGGAGTTATTAATTATTGTCACCTACTATGGGAGTGCTGTCAACATTTCTTTCTAACTGAGTAAATTCATAACTTTATCCAACCCATTTCTCCCAGATTCCGGCACGAACATAATATATCCTGATCATCCCCCCCCCCCCCCCTCCTCACCCAAATCTAAAGTGGTTGTACTCTCCAGTCTTATTGTATTTCTTAAAAAAAAAAAAAAAAAGAAAAAAAAAAAAATCACGAAAAGTTGTACGATTTAAATGTTACCGTCCTTTAGAAATTTCATTAACTACTCCGTCCAAATGTTACTGTAGTATAAGTAAAAAGTACTGTAGATATTGTTTGCACTGAGTGTTTGATTATTCTTGACAACGAACGGATAAACAAAACAACAGACTTTATATCATGGCAAATTTATGAGTTGTACGCTACCTCTCCACATGGGGACAATTTTTCTTATATTTCATCATCTCATAAGTACACACACACACACACACTATTAATCTTATACACACACCTACATAATATGCATACTATACACACATAATATACGCAACAATCAATATTTACATGCAACAATACACATAGTTACAACTGCACATCCATGCACACTCTACAATGAGAGAGAGAGAGAGATAGAGAGAGAGCAGCCGTATACAAGGCGAGGGAGAGAGGCTATAAAGGGAAGCCACACACACACACATACACACACCAGACTAGCACACAGGATGTAAACATATATTATCGGTCTTCTCTTTGTTTGGTTCTGCCTTTATGTCTGTGTCTTTTCTCTCTCTCTCTCTCTCTCTCTCTCTCTCTCTCTCTCTCTCTCTCTCCACACACACACACTACTAGCCTGCCATTTACCACTCTGTCTACTCTCATATAGTTACTCCTTACCCTATCCCTCCTCCATTCCACCTTATCCTCTCCACCTCCTCCATTCCACCTTATCCTCTCCACCTCCTCCTTTCCACCTTCTCATAAACCCTTCCTCTTTCCCACCACACAGCCCCTCATCACCTCCCCTTCTTCATCCACCTCTCTCTCCATCACACCTCTCGCTTCTCTCTACCTCCTCCACCTTCTCAAACCCACCCCCACCACCACCTCCACCACCCCCATGAACTCCTCCTCCACTATCTTCTCCATCACACCTCCTCCACTTTCACCACAAACCCTTCCTTCCAACGCTCCACACACACTCCCCCATGCACCACCTCCTCCTCCCTCACCAACTCTTCCTCCCACCCCATCATATAATATACCTCTCACTTCTCTCCACCTCCTCCACCCTCACCAACCAACCAACCAACCCCTCCTTCCTTCACCTCCTCTCCCACATCATTCTCCAGTTCACAGCAAATCAGGGAAAAGGTTGGGGCGACTAAAATGCGCTTGTGGCCGTGATGCAGTGCGCCATTACTGATATTAATAGTACCATGGAGAGACATCCCTAAGACACACCTCAAAAGTACACACACACGCTGGGACCTGGATGAAGGGAAAGAGAGAGAGCGAGAGAGAGAGAGAGACGGTGTGTGTGTGTGTGTGTGTAAGAGAGAAAGAGAGGGAGATAGAGAATGTGTGTGTGTGTGTGTGTGTGTGTGTGAAGGTGGGTAGATGGATGAGTGTGTGTCTGAGAGAAGAGTGGAGTAGTAAATAGAATGGAGAAAGAGAGAGAGAGAGAGAGAGAATGAGAGGGATGGAGTAAAAAGAAGAGTTAGAGAGGAACAAGAGGGGTGTGTGGGAGAGAAGAATGTGGGGAGATACGAGAGAGAGAGCTTATAGAAGTGGGAGAGAGAAAGAGAGAGAGAAAGGTAAGAAATGAGAAAAGAAAAATATATAAGGAGGGAATGAGACAAGGGAAATGAAAGAAAGGAGAGAAAAGAGATTGGAGGTGGATGAGAGAACAGTGGGTGGAGGAAGAGAGGAGGGGGAGAGAAAAATGGAGGAATATCGAGGGGAAATACAGAGGAAGAGATGAGCCAGGGAGAAGTATAGTAGACTTGATTTAAGGAACAAGAAGTTGAGAGAGAGAGAGAGAGAGAGAGAGACGAGGAAGGGGGAGCAGACAAAGTAGTGGACAGGAGAGTGTAGAAAGAAGACTGACTGGGGAAAAAATGAAAAATAAATAAAGTCAGGAGGAAGGGAGGCTGTGTGTGCGTAGTCTCTTGAAGTCAGATGGGACGGCCATTGATTTCTCCAAACTGAACTTAAATTAATAATAATAATAACAATAATCCTTTGTTTGATATAATAGTCTGCTTCCTGTTATAGTATGGATTGATTTATTGATTGGTTGATATTAGGCGCCGTAACAGCGAGGTCATATGGCGCCAGTGAAAGAAGGTGATCAAGAGGTGGGGCTGTAAACACAAACGGTAACAGATGAAAAAAGGGGACAGTTGGAGAAGCGGAAGCCACTATTAGGTCAAGTCGCCTTTTACGACAAACAGAGATACTGGGGAGACATTCGTAGCCCTTTACCCCAAGGGAGGTTATAGTATGGAGGAATTAGTATCCATCTTGTTTATATTAACCACGAGGATATTTATTTTAGTGACGTACAATAATTACAGTCAAAAGGGGATAAATAACTGAACAGAGAGGAATAATAATAATAATAATGGGGTGTAGGAACGCTTTAGAATAGTTCCTTCGTGTTGACGTAGAAGATAATTCATTGTAAACTTAACCATGAAACAAGTAATGAAGTGAATAAGTAAGTTCCTGTCTGGAGTCTGAAAGAACGACGTACTGCACCTCACGAGTCATTTAGAATACAACTCACACTGGCGACTGCAAATTCAATTGAAGCGTGAAATTAACTGAGTTAGTACATCCACTATCTCTTCCATCCTCCTGTCCATCTCCCCCATTCCCTTGCCCCAAAGATAGATTTTATTTTTCAAAGTGTGACCTGTGTGTGTGTGTGTGTTTGTAAGTACTCATATGCATGTATTTATTTCTTCTTTGTAGAGTTAAGGGGGTGCGGGAGTAGGGGACAGGCTTGGGGGGGACTGGGGGGGTGCGGGAATAGGGGGACAGGCTTGGGGTGGGTAGAAAGCCTGTAACCTATTCCCGCACCCCCCTAACCTCTCCTCCAAGCCTGTCCCCCTACTCCCGCACCCCCTTAAAGGATAATGTAGCTCCAAGGAGTACACACCCGACTGTACATGATTCCATTCACATTAACCAAAAATATAATGGGAGAGGGAAACTATATTTAGGCCTTCTGATTATTTGACGCTTCCCCTTCACCCCCTCCTTCTAGTTAATTAAACACTGCCTGAAAAGTAACCAAATTGGTGCACCACTTTTCCTTTTGGTTTGTTAATGAAGTATTGACACTTATTGAGGGAGAGAGAGCCATCGTCACCACCTTCCAGACCCTCCATATCCACAGCACCATCCATATCCACAACACCATCCATTTCCACAACACCATCCATTTCCACAACACCATCCATATCCACAAATGCAAAGGAAGAAAAAGTAGTAATTGGTCACTAGGGTAAAGTCAAGAAGGCAAGGCTTGGTGTAAAATATAAGACGGAAAGTTCAGAGGTGTGGAAAGCGATGACGGCACATCGTCTGCAGCCAACTTGTGTTAAATTTGTGCTGTAAAAAGTAGCAAAATACTCTCTACCAGATAGATGTTGCGGCCTTTTAGATTTATTTCACTCATAATTAATTGGGTTGTACTATAACGAGTCTTGGGCTCGTTCAGACAATTTATAATCTGTATTCGCATGGTTGTCTGTATTTCACTAACCTCTATTTGAACCATGACTTCAAGTTATCGCATCATTCGGAGAACTTTAAAGACGTTTAGTGAGTTGTGAAAATAGTGAGGTTTAGGTAGCATGAGCCGTGTGAGAGGACAGCGTTGATTGATGTGTGTTGCGAAGTTGTGTGTGGTCGGAGGGTACACACACTGCCAAATAAGCTCAGGAAATCCCAGCAGTCACGTGATGTGTGACACATAGTCCAAGAAGTACTCTGGTTATTCAAAAAAGAGTATTCTTGGAATGTATAACTTGATGGCTGAGCTAAGAATGTGTTTTGTGTTTGTTGTACAGCAAGGTCAAATCTTAACAAGGGAGATACGCATAGCAAAAGTGCTTTGGTTGATGGTAAGGTAAAGGAGACAGGTGTGGTAATCAATGATGGCCGAGTACTTGAGGAGGAAGAACTTGCCCAACACCAAGTCGTATTGAGAATCATCCCAGTAGTACACCTCCTCCCCCTCCGTCTGCACCATATCGTTCTCTGTCTCCTCCAACAGGAAAGTCACTCCGCTCGGCAGCCACCTGTTGTGTCTGCTGAGGAACCTTTGAGTCACGTAGGTCCTTGTGACCCCCGTGTTCAGCAGAATCTGAAGAGTCTGATGAGGGTCGTGTTGGCAGGGGTCGGGGCGGCAGGGGTTTTGGTGGTGGCAGAGGCTAACTTTGGATGGGTCATGGTGGCAAGGGCGATCGTGATGGCAGGGGGGGACGTGGTGGTGGCATGGGTCGTGATAGCAGCGCCCTACAAGGATGTAATGGTACCCTGAAAAGTGGGGTGGGGGAGAGGAGAGGGAGAGAGGGAGGTTCAGAACAGACTCACCCCCTGAGAAGGACTAAATTGCCTTGCATCCCCAAAGGGCTGTGTTATCCAGGCAGTCCTTCACATTCACCCCTTCCTCAAACACGTAGAAAGTCATCTGGAGCACCACGCTTCCCAACTCCACCTTCACCCCCGTCACCTCCTTCACCGCCACCTACTTGTGGTGTTTCCAGTACGTGTAGGGGGCATTGAAGGAATTGGTAGCGCGATTGAGGAGACCCAGCTGCTTCGCCGTCTTGCTGCTCAGAATGGCATGGGTGACGTTAGAGTCTACGTAGAGAGTGACGGCAACGCCCTCTATGGTTGCATCCAGGAAATGATGAGAATTAAGGTGCAAGTGTTGCAGGAGGGACAAGTCAGGGGGTGTGGCAGGGTTTGGGGAGGGCACCAGGGAAAGGTAGAGTTGTCTGTCTTGGGTCTCTGGGTTAAGTAGTCCAGATCTGGCACCTGAAATACTGGTAGCAATACCCATCAAAAATATAGCGCTGCTACTTTCAAACCAAAAGGAACTAAGGTTTTGAGAGAGATTATTTTCAAACAGCTGTATGTCATGGATCCCATTTGGAGATTGTTTCTGATATTCAACTGAGACTTGGTGCTACACATATTATGTTTCCCCTTATCACACTGGAACGGGAGCGAAAGGGTAGTGAAAATGTGGTAAAATAGTGATGATCGGTAGCAAGGATGTTGATGACGGGTTGTTGACCGGTGAAATATCATGTATTATTTATAAAGTACAAATGGATAAATACCTAGATAGGCGATACAGAACATGCAGGCCACTAAGAATTTAAGACGAGCCTACTCTCCTCTATTTTGTGTTCTGTGAGGTGTTAAAATTGTACTTTGACCAGCAAAACTGAAGACGATGCATCTTTTCACACTTGTATGTGGGGATGACCGTACATGTACAGGTGTGGACAATAATAATCATCCACATTGGGGCGTCTCATGTTATACAGCTTCCCTCTATGAGAAGAAACTTCAAGTAAATTGGTTTAGACATCAATTTGTTCGAGTTATTCATATGTGTACTGAAACTTATGTCCACGACTGTACACTCTCCTTCCGCCCAGTTCAATACATCACCATTACCCACCATTACGAGACAACTAAAAGGAGACCTTCTGCCTTGTAGGAATTCTTTGTTTTGGTAAAACTATGTGCCTCGTGTTTCAGTGAGTGAATTGTTGTTTACGGGTTTTATTCCAGATATTGTATGGTACGGTGCCAGGCAAGTCGTCACCCATGTAGTAGCCTTCACACCCATACAGTCGGTTGACACGCGCTATGTCAGTGCGGCTCAGATTACGACGTTGTCCCATGAGGTATATGCCATATAAATTGGCGTGGCGTGCTGTGATAGTGGGTTCGAGGCCTTTGGCAAAGGCCCAAGGGCCATAATGGAGGACGGAGGCGGCATCATAAGGCATCCCTAGGGAATCGACCACTACAGGGCAGAAATTACTTTCATGTCCTCTCTTGATTCTGTCCCAGTGGATGTTAATATAAATGTCGCGGTCTAGCCGTTGGTGCTCATGTACGAAGCCTAAGACATGCATTAGTTCATGCGCTACGTGACCCACGTGGTTGAGACACTCTGGTGGATGGAGACGAACTTCGGACACGTGACCCATCATGCCCCGATAACCCACCTGAGAGTTACACCCGCCCTAACCAGGCACGACGTGCACGTAAGGTTCCTATGGTCGCGTTACCTTCACGAACCTGATGCAGGTACCCGCCTCTAGTTGCTGTGCTCCCCGCCGCAGCCCCTGCCGACTAGTGTGGTTGAACTCTTCGGATACCTCTAGTGGTATGTATGGTGAAGGCCAGCGGTGTCTTGGTACCAATGGATGGTTCAGGGGGACACAGCCTGTCCACACATAGTCCTCAGCAATTTCCTAGATGCCAGAAGTCAGTTCACAACAACAGGGGCAGTTTATGGCTGCCTGCTCCGGCCCTGACAACATGCCGGACAGGTTATTGTAATTTTGGACAATCTTCGTTGACATCAATACCACCAGTATCATACTCCACCAGAAGGAATCATAAATACACATTGCATGGATGCAAAAATTAGAAAAAAATACTGTGCAGCAAAAGGATATGGTTATGTTTCGTGAATTAAGTATAGATGTGGAGAGAAAGGGGATATCCAACTACTGATGCCAAATTGCTCTCTTGTTTACGAAAACGGTCATAATATTTATCTTATACACTTATGAAGTTAGCGCCGGGTAGTGAAGATGTGGCCGAAATATGATGGGTGCACTCCAGATAACGGCCCGTTCCCGAGGATGTGTATACTATTGATGTGTGGCGAATAGATTTTGCTTGGTGATTCCATAACTGTTATCCACCTCTTGAAAGTGATGTTACGGTGTGACATATCTTCACTATGTCACATCGTCATTATGTTTTAGTAGAGAGAAGTGTTAACATTTTCACTATTTGTTAGAAGATGTCACTACTCTATATTGTTGTATCCAGTTGATGTTATTGTATTGTAGTTCCAGGTTGTCTTTATAATATGATATGTAACTTATGAAGATATTGTAGAAAGAGGGGTAAGAATAAGATAAGAAGAATAAGAATAAGGAGGGTTAAGAAGGATAAGATAAAAGAGAGATAAGAATAAAGGGGGATAAGATAAGGAGAATAAGATTTGGGACAAGATAAAAAGATAATAAAGCTTTAAGACTTTAAAGCTTTAAGTTTGATTGGCTCCTCTTCCTCCAGGTATTTAATCTGATTATGTGCCTCAGTCTACCTGGGGCTGGGGACGTAATAGAATATGGGGGCCTGACAGGGATATCTCGATTTGAAGAGTTCTCGAGAAGGAAGAATTAAAAAAAAAAGAGAATGCATGAAACCTTTGTGAGGGAGGGAATGGAGAGGGTATTGACTATATACTACAATTTTCTTCTCCCTCTCTGATGTAATGTACTATCGCCCGAGACTTATAGCTGGTACAGTCAGCGTGCAATTGCCGTTACTCCTTCCTATACAACTAAATCAGTCAGTCCGAACTGCATGTTGGACAGTGGGAATTGATTCTATCTAATCCACTAACACATCCCTACATCACCCATTCCCACATACCTTCACCACCACCCAACCCCACACATCATTATCACCCACATCCATTACCACCCACATACATTCCTCCACCACACACGCCCACACATCTTCACGACCCACGCCCACACATCTTCACCACCCACGCCCACACATCTTCACCATCCACACATCTTCATCGCCAACCACGCCCACACATCTTCACCACCCACGCCCACACATCTTCACCGCACACGTCCACACATCTTCACCACCCACGCCCACACAGCTTCACCAGCCACTCCATATTGCACACACAAAATTACTTTCTACTTCTTTGTCTCACACATTCATTTATCCAATAGGCCTACATCTACAGTATTTACACACACACAAATTAATACTTTCTACTTTCCTCTCTTTCTCTCTCTCACACACACACACACACACACACACACACTCCAGAAGAGCCAAATGCATGGATGAATCTCAATCATATATATACCTTCCATAGCTAATAATTATAGAAACCTTCATAGACACAGTAACGCGACTAACAAGGTTTAGAATAGCACACCATCTATCTGTCTTGGAATACCACATAATAATCTAATCCCAGCCACCGTATCCGAACCGAACCAATCCAATCCGAAGCGAACGTCATACCTTACTTACCCTACCGAGAGCACTTTATATCCACGACTCAATCTTGCTGGTGAGTCCTGGAGGCATTTCACGTGTCCCCACCAGACCAACCAAACTCCTGCGACCAGACC
Source organism: Petrolisthes cinctipes (assembly GCA_033782935.1). NCBI lineage: Eukaryota > Metazoa > Arthropoda > Malacostraca > Decapoda > Porcellanidae > Petrolisthes > Petrolisthes cinctipes. Next base: position 40,254 of record JAWQEG010006120.1, read on the forward strand.
AGACAAATAACACACAGAGACGGAATGACAAGACGGGGCGGAGAGGAAGGCAGAGCACATCTTTCTTATGCCACCACTGACAGGCCAATGACAGCTTCGTAAATGGACGGGAAACTTAAACCTGGAAGAAAGAGACTATATGTACCAGCATCGCCTCAAGACAATTTCTCTGTCTCTCTCCTTATTTTCTCTCTCTCTCTCTCTCTCTCTCTCTCTCTCTCTCTCTCTCTCTCTCTCTCTCTCTCTCTCGTGTGCGTGTAGTTATAAAGAGGGTTACGATGTCTTCGAAACTGGAGTCTACATCGGTATACACATTATTCGTCCTCCAAACTTTGCCTAGAAAAGATGTTATTATCTTAGTTGACATACAGGTATACAGAAGACAGAGGGCGGTCAGTTTTGTAGCACTTTTCGGAGCAGTTGGTATCTACAACTTATTTATTTATTAATATTAAGTTTCTTTTCTTTCTTTCTTTCTTTTTTTTTTTTTTACGGGACAAGGCAAGAGTTAGGGTCATTTGCCGCCGGAGAATAGACCGAAGAGAAGAGATAGCGAGTGTCTTAGGAGAGGAGAGAAAAGAGAAGTAAGAGGAAAATGAAAGTAATTAGTGACTCGGTACCGAAAGGGCGTCAAGACCCATTCAATAATCCTCCGGTGGAATTAAACATGTCAGCCGCCTCGTTCAGCCCAGATTAACTTGAGAGGTGTAGTGGGGCGGAGAGGTTGAATTATTCCTGCCTTTACTCAACTATACTTCTTTTCGTGGAACAGGATAAAATCTTGACGGTAAATTGGAGAGTTACTGATTCCTCCAGACTATGCCAGGAAGCAGTTTACGTCAGTACACTAGTGGGGATCTGTTTTGTGGCATAGTTTTGAGGAATCAGTAGCCCTTCAATTCGACCACAACAGGTAGGCTATCCCCCTCAATTCGTCTTCTGTATAATAAATAATCCACGAGGTACAACCCCTACATAAGCCTACTGGTCTTATACACACACACACACACACACACTGGTCTAATACAACACAAATGGACCAACTTCCACCTCGTAGCTTCTCTCAATAATCTCGGGGCCTTGCATAAGTCACATGCTACTGACATTCAATAGTTCCGAGTTTGAGACATATATAGACAAAAAAGCCGACCGTCGTCATAGAAAGCCAGGTAAAATAAGAACAGTAAAAAAAAAAAAATCATAAACTCTGCCTTGTCCAAAACTCGAATCTGAGGACATAGAGCAATTTCACGGTGATAAAGAAGAGTAACAAAGATACCTATCCCTGGACACGTTTTTAGTGTGGGGGATGTTGACTTAAAACTAAAGGAAAAAAAAAACATTAGTATGAATAGTTATGAGGTGAGACTGTTGAATTTGCAAATGCAATAACCCAGGAAAAAAGGTGGTTGAATGTGATTAAGTTTTGGTTAATTACTTTTGTCGTATATACTATCTATTAATTCACGCGGTAACGTATTTATTTATGCGTTATTCTTTTATCATTCCAAATTGAGTATTTATTCATTATTCATGTATGTTTTGTATGTGTTTTTGCTTTGCCTACTGTCACCAGTTAAATAATTTCTCGTGCGCTATGAATTATCTGAAAATTAACAGACGACAAGTAAAAAGCATACCTTAACAAAAATGCCAGCACACAGTATTTACCTATAATACTGTACAGTGTTGAATGTATGGTAAGCAGTAACCGTCAAGTAGAGGAACCGACAAACAGACATAACCAGGAACAATGAATAGCCTTCGCAGTCAAATATTATCCAAACAGCATGAGTCGATGTTATATTTTATTTCATTCCTACAATGAAATATAAATTTTTCTTTCTTTATTTCCTCTCCAAATTCTCTCTCTTCCCCTCCCTCCTTGTCCCCAACCTCCTACCTCTCTTCAGTCCATTTCTATTATCACCCTCCCTCAGTCTATCTCTTATACCTTCTCCAATACTCTCTCACACATACATTTCTCTCCTCTCTCTCTCTCTCTCTCTCTCTCTCTCTCTCTCTCTCTCTCTCTCTCTCTCTCTCTCTCTGTTCATCTATCTATCTGCCTGATTATTTATCTAACCCCCCCCCCCCCATATATAACTTCCACCCTCCCTCTGTGTTCGCACGTTTACTCTCTAATCTTCACAGCCTCCCATAATGAAACCACGCTCTCTCCACGTACTAAATCCTACTTGTTAATTTGGCTCCAGGTACAACAGCTCGGATGTAAACACAGCGGTGGAAACATAATCTCCTCGGCACTCTCTCTCTCTCTCTCTCTCTCTCTCTCTCTCTCTCTCTCTCTCTCTCTCTCATACCAGTGTTTCTGATGTGTGATATCGTTCTAGAATGAGATGATGATGATGAGGCTGCTCGAGTATGGGATGAATACTTTTATTGGAATGAGATGAAACCTAGGTGAGATAAGGTTCTGTGTATTCTTGGTTTAAGCCTTTTTATTTTTACATTGTTTACATGAAGGTTGTTTTGTTTTTTTCGAGTCAGCTTCCCTTTCACTACCTGCACAATTAACAATAACGTATAAGGAACTGAGCTTTACTGTACAGGTAAAAAAATAAGTGTATTATACGACGGGAGACTCGATAAAAAAAAAAAAATCGTGTCTGTTAAGCCGAATTTCCCTGACTCATAGAATAATGGTCATGAAGGTGTTATTATGAAGAGAGTTGTAGATTATATGTTGCTGTGTACAAATACCCGACTGTTTATGAGGTAATGAAGGATAAGCCAGGAGAAACCCGAACATTTAAGGGTCAGAGTATACTTTTAGTACAATAGTGTGCCTTGCTTCCTTCAAAGTATATGCCAGGAAACAGGACCAAATTAACACAATAATGGCGGCTGGTTGCTTGGAATAGGTTGGAGGAATCAGTTGCTTCAGATTTCCCGGCAATGGACTGTACTACCCTCTTATTTAATTAACAACTGGACAAAACGATACTCACTGACATTAAAGGCTTCTCTTGAATAGAAAGAACATCACGTCGTCTTCAACTTGAACCATAATAATGTCGATATTTGTCGTACTGATCGATCCTTGTGTGTTAAATGTCTATAAAAATGTGTCTGGTGTAAGTCTCTATGTTCTCACTCTTAGTATTTCTCTTTTCTGTCTGTGTCTCGTGACCAACACCCACCAGGAGGCGCCTTGCGTGTTAAAAGCCCCGGATGAAGAGGTCGGAGGCGGGACCTTGGCCATCCGTGACCATCACTGAAATAAAAGCCTGGGAAAAGTAAATATCCGACTTAGCTTAATATATCTTATACTGTATATATGGAAAATCAAAGATAAATAATGCAGAATATTGGAGAAGAGGAAGAAGAGGAGAACGAATTAAACACTTTAAGAAGAATGGTGTGATAAATGAGGAAACTATAATATCGAAAGGATAAAGGAGAGGAAGGGTGAGCATGGAAAAGATAAACAGAGAGAAAACGGCAGAGTAGGGGAATAGAAAGAGGAAAGAAAAATGTCAAGAAAATGGAGAAAGGAAGGTAAAGGATGACGAATAGAAAATGTGAGACAGAAAATGGAAGAGAAAGAATAGAAAGGAAAGGGAAGGAAGGGAATAATCTTAAGGAAAAGAAGAAAAAATATTGATAAAAATAGAGATAAGGTAGAAAAAGGGAGAAAAAGTTAACATGAAAAGGAAAAGGAAGAATTATTTTATTAAAGTAAAAGAAATATGGGGAAAGGGAAGCAGGAGAAAGAATGATATATAGCAACAGGCGAATAAATAAAGGAAACAAGGATAATGGGAGAGAAAAATAAAAATGGAAAAATGAAGGGAATTGAAAGAGAAAACGGGGATAGAAAAATAAAAGGAAGGAAAATAGCATAAAAATAGGGTGGAAGGGAAAAAGGGAAAGTAAGAGGAAGAGACATAAGGGGAAACAAGTTTGACAAATAAAGAAAAATAAATTTAATACATGGAACGAAGAAGACGAAACAGGAAGAAGAAAAAAAAATTGAAGGAAGGATGGAAGAATGAGAAAGGAGGATGAAAAAATAGAACTAGAGACAAATACAGGATTATAAAAATAAATGCAAGGGAGGAAGGAAGGAAAGAAGGGACATATGAGCAAGAAGGAAAGGAAGGAAGGAAGGGAAAAGAAGAAAAAAGATAAAAACCGTAGTAAAGAAAAATACAGGATATATGATAATAAGATACAAGGAAGGAAGGGAAGAATAACAAGAAAAGGAAGGAAGGAAGGTAAGAAAGGAAGGAAGAGCAAGAAACGAAGGAAGGAAGGAAGGGAAAAAAAGTGAAAACAGCAGAGGGGGAGAGGAGTTAGACAAATAGAGGTCCAGGGGAAGGGTTCACTGACTCAACACACCACTTGGTCCAATGGAGATATCTGACACTCTCTCCTTCACCCTCACCCTCTCTCTCTCACCCTCTCTCTCTCTCACCCTCTCTCTCTCTCTCACCCTCTCTCTCTCTCTCTCTCTCTCTCTCTCTCTATATATATATATATATATATATATATATATATATATATATATATATATATATATATATATATATATATAACTGGTTTGGCAGTACAAACGTTCCACTTACTGTCTCGGAAATGTGTCAATATAGTGCTGTGTATTCTAACATCGGCGTTTTTGAGAGAGAGAGAGAGAGAGAGAGAGAGAGAGAGAGAGAGAGAGAGTTAGTTCCACACGATTGGTTGATACTCCACTTTTAACTTAACTTAACGTAGATACCTTCCTGGCTCACTACACACGTCACACGCCATTACAGTGTACTTTATTAGCTGGGAGATGATAAATGTCAGGTGTTTTAGTCCAAGTTAGTTATGTACGGTACTCCTCTCCCTCCCCTCTCCACCTGTACTCCTCTTCCTCTTCTCTCCCCTGTACTCCTCTCCCTTCTCTTTCTACCTGTACTCCTCTCTCTCCCCTCTCCACCAGTACTCCTCTCCCTTCCCTCTCTACCTGTACTCCTCTCCCTCTCCTCCTCTCCCTCTCCTCTCCACCTGTACCCCTCTCCCTCTCCTCCTCTCCCTCTCCTCTCCACCTGTACCCCTCTCCCTTCTCTCTCTACCTGTACCCCTCTCCCTTCTCTCTCCCTCTGTACTCCTCTCCTCTCCAAAGTCCTGTACTCCTCTCCCTTCTCTCTCTACCTGTACTCCTCTCTCTCCCCTCTCCACCAGTACTCCTCTCCCTTTTCTCTCCCCTTTACTCCCCTCCCTCTCCTCTCCAAAGTCCTGTACTCCTCTTCCTCCCTTCTCTCTCTACCTGTACTCCTCTCCCTTCTCTCTCTACCTGTACTCCTCTTCCTCCCATCTCCACCTGTACCCCTCTCCCTCTCCTCTCCTTCCCCTCTCCACCTGTACTGCTCTCCCTCCCCTCTCCACATGTCCTTCCGTCCTGGTGGGGAGAAAGTCAAAGGGCATCAATGATATATTTTCTTCATTCCTTTACTTTTACATTCCTGTCTTTCTTCCCTCAGACATTCCTTTCTTCCTACCTTCCTCATTTTTTGCCTTGCTTTCTTCCTACCTTCCTCATTTTTTTTACCTTGCTTTCTTCCTACATTCGTTCTTTCTTACCTTTCTTTCTATCTGCCTCCCTCCATCTTACCTTCCTTCCTTCCTTTCTTTCTGTTTCCCCCCTCCCTACCTACTTTGCTTACCTTCCTAAGTACGTCCATCCCTCATTCCTATATAAATGTCATTCTTTCATCTCTCTTTTCTTCCTTTCTTCATCCACCTATCCCCGCTTTGCTGCCTACCTAGCCTACCTATCCACCTGCCTACTTACATTTCATTTAATTTTACTCCTCTTCCATCCTACTTCCCTTCCTGTACCTTCATACCTTTGTACCTTCCTGTCCTCCCGCCTTCCTATTTACCAACTTTCTTTCCTTCCTCAATATCTCTCTTCCTGCCCACCGACATGCCTACCGACCAATTTCGTTTTCAGTCCCTTGTTTCATGCTTTCCTTCTTTCTTTGTTCTTCCCTAAATATTTTCCTGCCCACCTACATACCAACCAAACCTACCTATAACTTATTTCAATCCCTTCTTTTATGCTTTGTTTCATTCTTTCAGACCCATAAGGGGGTATTGCCTGTAATGATGTGGGCAATACTTTCAGGGTTTGGGCGCCCCTTCGACCCCAGCCACTCTCTTTCAGTTCTTCAACTGTCTCTCTTTTCTTTCTATTTCCTTCCTGCTGGCTGTCTCACCTCTGTCACCTTCTCCTGGCGCTATATGACCTCGCCGTTGCGGAGGAAAATATCAATCAAGCAATCATGCTTTCAGTTTTTCTCTTTTCCTTCCCAGGCCAGGAATACAGCTGTGAGTTCTGAGTGACTTTAGGGAATTGAACCTCTATCATCATTATGTCAATGTCCTCTTTTAAACTCTCTCTCTCTCGTGCGTGCGTGTGCGCGCTCTTGTTTGCGCGTTCGTGTGTGTGTGTGTGTGTGTGTGTGTGTGTGTGTGTGTGTGTGTGTGTGTGTGTGTGTGTGTGTGTGTGTGTGTGTGTGTACACTTGCTTCTATCTGTCTGTTTCCTCTTCTTTCCCTCCCTCTCCTTTTCTCAGTCCACCTATCCATTCCGTCCCTCCTTTCATTGCCACCCATTCCCTTCCCTTCCCTTTCCCTTTCCTTTCCCTTTCCCTTTCCTTTCCCTTCCACTCCTCCCAATGAATAGCTGTTTGTTTTGACCGACGAACCAGAGGACCGAGTTAAGGACCGCAGGACGTGACCAATAGCATCTCCCGGCCCTCAGAGTCCTCACAGATCCCATCCCTGACCTGGAAAATGAAGGCTAGAACGGGATCACTGTCATGCCTTTCCCCCCCTTACCCTTCCTCCTCACTCAGTCTCTCTCTATGTTATCCCATGCCATTCCACCTTCCCCCTCTCACTCACTCAGCCCTCTCTCACTCACTCAGCTCTCTCTCACTGTCATGCCATGCTCCCCATCCTCTCTCTCTCTCTCTCTCTCTCTCTCTCTCTGTGTGTGTGTGTGTGTGTGTGTGTGTGTGTGTGTGTGTGTGTGCTCCGTCTTGGGTTTTGGTGTCGTTTTGGGTTTGGCTGAGTGCACAATTCTGCCAGACGAAAATATTAGTTTTGTAAGCCTGTCTGATTGGCTGGTGTATGACTCTTTCTACCTGTCTATTATATATCTGTTCATCGATTTTTATGTCTATCTAGTTGTCCATCATTCTCTCTGTCTATTTATCTGTCTATACCGGTATGTCTGTCTATAGCGAAAGAGTATATGATAACATAGAGGGGAATGCAGAAAATAACACACAAAGAGTCATTTTAATGTAATTAAATCACACCTTAGTCTTTCAAAGGGAATTGTTTTTTGGGGGGCAAATTGGAGAGCTAATGATTCTTCCAAACCATACTAGTAAACAGGTAAATGCAGTCATCAGTATGAGAGTAGGATATTTGTCTTACAGCAATGTTTGGAGGGCTACTGAAACTCCCCTGTGTTCTGATATCAGCGTAAAGCAAAGACTAAATCATTATTATAAGGGTGTTCTTGGGTGTTCTTGGGATGTTGTAGCTGAAGTGGAGGCTGCTGATTACTCCATAGTGGATCACAGAACGGCGTCTAAACTGAGGGAGTGTGTGTTTCCTGGTAAAGTTTGGTGGAATGTGTTACTTCCATTTTCCTTCTTAGCCTATTTACTGTCCTTCATTTTTTCGTTCGTTCGTTTGTCCGTTCTTCCTTTCTTTTTTCCCTTCCTTCCTTCCTTTCTTCCATCCATCCATCCTCCCTCTTTATGTATCTACCCTATCTCCTTCCTAACTACTTTCCTTCCGTCCCCCCTTCTTCCCTCCTTCACAAACACTTTCCTTCTTAAAGACATCACAAATTCTTCTTTCAAGCCAGAAAGTGCTAAAAGTCTGTTGTTAAAGAATTGGTGTTTGCAGCTGGACGTGTATTGCCTTTGAAGCAACACATAATGATACCGTAGTCATTCGTCCTTGAGTGAGAGAAAGTGAGGGTAAGACAGACAGACAGAGACAAGTAGAGAGGCAAGACAAGGAGACAAACAGACAGCTGAAAAGATTGTTAAGTAGATAGATAGATAGATACATACACAAATGGCAGAAAGATTGGTAGATATAGATGGACAGGTAGAACGATGGTTAGGTAGAAAAGTAGATGAATAGATAGAAAGTAGATAGTTAAACACACACACACACACAGAGAGAGAGAGAGAGAGAGAGAGAGAGAGAGAGAGAGAGAGAGAATATTATGAGGTAAAGGGACACACAAAGTAAGAGGCCAAGAGATGAGACCGTTTAATGAAGTTAATATCTGGACAGTGAGACACATCCTACGCCTCCCTCCCTTCCTCCTCTTTCTTTTCTTTTACACTTTTTTTTTTTTCATTCTGCATCTCCTTTTGTCACTTTTTTTTTTTTTTTTTTCCTCCCTCCCTCCACCTCCGGATTTCTTTCTCTCTGATAATCCTTCTTCTCATTTTCTCTTCAGAATATATCTGTTTCCTCCCTCCTACCTCTTCTTTTTTCCCCTCTCAACTTTTCTCCTCTCCTTCCACAACTTTTTTCCTATATTTTCTTCCTTCCCTGCTTTCTTTCCTTCCTTCCCTGGCCTCCCCTGCTGCATTATGCCTAGTATCCATATTCATCTAAACTTCAATATTGTATGGGTTTTTTATATACTGTACGGGTATAACTATTTGACTATTGTATTCCATTCATTAATCTTGATCATTTTATCACTTTAGTGAGTGTATCTAATAATGTCTATACTGTACTCATAATACACTGTGTCTCTTCGCATCCAGTCGCTGAGAACCAACCAACCAACCGTACTCTAGATATCCGAATAGTGATTAGTAATGGATGAGCTTGAAGGGAATAGTATACTTTTGTTTCATTAGAGCACCTTGATTCCTCCAAAGTATGCCAGGAAACAGGACCAGATTAGCAAAAATAATGGTGGCCTGTTGCTTGGCATAGTTTGGTGGAATCAGTGACTCCAGATTTACCATCACTGCACTATGTAAAATTATAACCCTTTAATAGTTATATCCCACAATTCAGGTGTCTATTAATACTGTAATTTAGTGAGTGCTATACCAAATCGTTGTATTATGGTTTCGTTATGTGTATAATAATCTGTCAACATTAGTCGTCATTGGTTATTATTGGTCAGCATTCGTCAGTACTAGTCAGTATTGGTCAGTACTAATCAGCATTCGTCAGTATTCAACAGCATTAATAACTTATTGGTCTACTTTGGTCAGCATTAGTTAGTCATTGGTCAGCTTTAGTTTGTTTTAATTAGTTTGTTCACATTAGTCCGTGGATACACATCAAATGCATGTTTGAACCCTGAGAAATCTGGGTCAATCCGTGCTTGCGAGAATTTGTAATCAGGACTTTAAAGTGGATACCTCTATGGATATGTCTCTCCACCTGGCAGCTCTCATATAGTCGCTGTTTGGTTACGAATATATGTTCCCTATTGCAGCGTTCCATTCCGCTATGTGGAAGTAATGTTTTAATGATCAGATGGATTGTATTACTTTAAGGACTACGCAAAGATAAATATAATGGTTTTAATCTTTGCAATTTTTCTTGGGTTATCGTTAGGTATTATACATGTGAGTCGTCCCTGCAGAATGAGGCCTGCTGTTTTTCAATGAGGTGATTATTAAGCGTTTGGGTTCCAGAGAGTCGAAAAGTGTACTGATAAAGTGATTGAAATATGTTTTGATGGCATGATTTGACTATAGGCTGGCCAGAATTTCCTATGTTCCCGTTGGAATATCTTGGTCTTGATATGTTGGCTTGTCTTCTTGTTTGATAATTTGATACTAATTTTTGACATTGTTTAATAATTTGGTGAGTATTGGGTGTATGAGTTGAAGTGAGTGTTGGGCGTGTATGTGTAGTGGTGAGCGTTGAGTGTGTAAGGGGGGGGGGGGGTAAGTGTTGGGTGTGTATAGGTGAGTGTTGGGTGTGTGTAAATGTGTGTAGATAAGTGCTAGGCATGTATGTGAAGTGGTGAGTGTTGTGTGTGTGTGAAGGGATGAGAATTAGGCGTGTGTGTAGGGGTGTGTTGAGTGTGTAAGGGGGGGGGGGTAAGTGTTGGGTGTGTGTAGGGGTGTGTTGAATGTGTATATGTGTGTGGATGAGTGCTAGGCGTGTATGTGTAGGGGTAAGTGTTGTGCGTGTGTGTGTGTAGAGGTGAGTGTTGTGTGTGTGTGCCAATGAATGTGTGTGTGTGTGTGTGTGTGTATGTAGGGGTAAGTGTTGTGTTGTGTGTGTGTGAGTAGGGGTGAGTGTGTGTGTGTGTGTGTGTAGGGGTAAGTGTTGTGGTGTGTGTGTGTGTGTGTGTGCGAGGGTAAATAAATATTGGGCGTGTGGGAGGGGAAACGTGGCATAATAACTCAAAATTACCGGGTCTATATCTAGCGTGCTCAATTCATTCTGATAAACATAATTACGGAGGGAAATTGGACGTTACCAATCGGACATATGGGACGTACTTAACTGTTTATTATATATATATATATATATGTGTGTTCTTTACTGACACTTGTTAAATATGATATCTGTCTGTCTATATTGTGTCTAGCTATTCCGTTTAGCTGTCTGTCTGTCTGTCTGTTTGTCTGCCTATTTTTCTATTTACCTGTTCCTCTTTCAGTTTTCTGTTAGTAATCTCTGTATGTATGTATATGGTTATCTATCTCTGTCTGCATAATAATTGATCAGTCTATCTATCCATCAATTTATCTTCTACCACTTTCTCATTTATTTACCTACATTCCATTATCTCTATCTTTTAACACTTTCCCATATATTTATCTACTTTCCTATCTTTATCTATTTTCCATCTATTAATCTACTTAGCTATATGCACTACACCCTTCCATCACTCAACAGTGGCTGTGTCTCGTTATCTCAGCGGTTGTCACTCATTCATGTATAAGTAGATGGTGATTATAGCGGTTTTTATAGAGCTATCAAATTGAGCAGCAGGCTAACTTGATGGATCACTTTCATGCACACACACACACACACACACACACACACACACACACACATTCATTGGCACACACACACACACACACACACACACACACACATACATATATTTACACACTCTAGCACACACACACACACACACACATATTTACACACTCTAGCACACACACACACACACACACACACACACACATATTTACAGTCTCTAGCACACACACACACACACACACACACACACACACACACACACACACACACACACACACACACACATATATATTTACAGTCTCTAGCACACACACACACACACACACACATATATTTACAGTCTCTAGCACACATACACACACACACACACACAAACACATATATATTTACAGTCTCTAGCACACACACACACACACACAAACACACATATATTTACAGTCTCTATCTAGCACACACACACACACACACACTGGCTGGCTGGCTTTCTCGTGCACGCTATCCATTACCTCACACACGCACTTCTTTGTTTTTGTGTGTGTCGGGAAACGGAGACGCGGGCTAACAAATGCAAAGGAAATATGTCTTGTCGTTGCTCTGCTTCTTCCTGTTCTCATTGTGGATCGTCGCGGAGAATCCCTTGAGTTATATCCCCCCTGTACTCCAACCAGTAATCCTACAGGGCCCATTTTCACAAGCTGTACATGCCTCTCGTCCAGCTCCAACTCACTCTACTGTATTTTACATTTATTTAGTCCACTCATACAGCTGTGTCCTAGAAATCTCCTTATCAATCACACTTTTCCGCGAGAGTTTCATTTATTGGGTAAATTCTGATATTCCTCTGTGTACAGTTGGCCACAGGAATTCTTACACAGGTCATTATTCTGGACGTACTTCAATGAATAGTCTACTAAATGACTCGGTAATTGCAAAACAACAAACCTAATAGTAATGTTGTATTACAGTTACGTAGTAGTACATTTTCTATATGTTGTAAACCCTCGAAAACAAGAGCGTGTGTACTAATTAATCATGTAGCCAATAGTACAGCCACTCATAAAAGTTCGTGGAGTGGCAGACACACACACACACACAGACCTCCACGAAGATTGCTACACTCAGGTCACCAAGTTGAGAGCGCCTATTGTCCTAAACATAATAATTTTAGTCAATTCTGGCATTCATGTCAGATCCCCACACCGACTTCATTCCATATTTTAACGTTTAATAATTGTTTTTGACCCCTGATGATATACACATACATACTTGTCGGACATTATACAATGGATAAGGCCCCAAATTACGCTAGAGACCTTTCACTCATTCCTCTGCATCCACGTCTCTTTCCTTACATGATGTCAGTACCTTGTTATTCCCTACTTCTCATAATATTACAACCATCCATTTACAAAGGGTAACCTCTCTTGTACCAGCCACGTTATCCATCATATATATATAATTCCTGTTTATTCCACACATTTATATTTCTGCTTGTTACACCACTTTTCTCACTCCAATGACAATTGTATTTTAGGAAAAAATGTATATACGAACTTCATACCAACGAGGGAGCCTAACTCATAACATAGCTAATGAAGGCGTTCAAGGACCCCTTAACACGTCTGAGAGTCTCTGAAGGGTTTTAACACAGATACGAGCTCCTTACATTATACGAGACTCTTAAGAGCCCCTCACACATAATAAGGACCCTAAATCTGTGCATCCGGTCATTCCCAAAAAATTAATGTGCGACTCAGGCTTGCCAAGGACACACTTTCTCTCTCACACTTAAACACGCACACGCTCAGTTTCACACCCATGCTCTCGCTCGCACTATTTTTCACGTACACATGCACATACTTCTCTCTCTCTCTCTCTCTCTCTCTCTCTCTCTCTCTCTCTCTCTCTCTCTCTCTCTCATCTGTTTTGCACACACAGACACACACACACACATACCCACACAACAACTGGAAGAATGCAAAATGAGTTTAAAATTATAACTTGGTACTTAAGTAGTCTGATGTTATAATCTAAAATGTCTAAAATACATATCGAAACAAAACAGTGTTATTTGATAATATGGAAGGCTGAGGTAGGCTTACATTCCCATAATATATTCTTTTATGTCTCCTTGTACTGTTATAGTATATATATGTTTTATTATGCTCAGTCTTCATACTAATGATACTGCAGTCACAGTTAAAATAATCTCTGTTTTTCTCCTTTTCCAGGTGAGTGTTTGTGTACCAGTTCCTGTGGGTGGGTGTGCCTGGGCCGGGAAAACAACACCTGAGTAATTATGGACCACTTGCAGACTTGTTCGATGGGTGACGTTTGGATTAATTGTAAGTACACTCGTGATACGTAATCCCTGACCAGAGACGAACGGCAGGAACCACACATGCCCTGTATTCGAACACAGCCTCTATATGTTCACTGAGTGGAGAAATGAGCAATACCAGGCGATTCGAAGCTTTCTGCTCCTCACACTCTTGTCAGAAATTATGTATCACGAGTGTACCAGGTGCTAGAAAAATAATGAGTGTACACTCGCAATCCAATATATGTATCCAGTCTTGCTTCGAATAGCCTGATCGAGTATTAGACGAGCTCAAGCAAATTTGAAACAGGATATGAGTTGTAATTGCTTCAATAGTATGTCAAATGATTCAAAACTTCAGCAATACCTTGTTACAAATTTTAGATTGCGAGTGTACGTACGAGTGTTGTAGTAATTCTTCGTACAGGTCAGCTTTATCCACTACAGTGTAATATTTTGCTGTACTTGATTCATTTCCATACGATGCAAGTCAAAAAGTAACAGGACAACTGCAGTGTTCTAGAGGGTGTGGTGTTTGACAGGGTTGCATTCTTTATGAGTAGGATTTTACGTTGGTGATGTTTGACCTTTAAGTTATTCCCTCTTGCGTGAATACATCTCACATCTGTATTCATCATCCCCCCATCTGCTCTCTCTCTCTCTCTCTCTCTCTCTCTCTCTCTCTCTCTCTCTCATTTGCTCTAAATGTCTTATTTCACTTTTGTTCCCACTTGTAATTTTGTCCTCCCTTCGGTCTCCCAGTCCTCCCTATCCCCACCCATTCCTCCCCTCCCCTCCCGCTACTGTTTCTTCTCATCTCCGACTGTCCCTTTCTCCTCCCTCACCTCACATGCCTTCCCACTACTTCAATTCCATTTTTCTCTTATAATTCCCCTTTTAACCATCAGTCCATCCACCTCATCTCAAAACTCCTCTCATCTCATCTCCTACTCCCATTATTCCTTCCTTTCCTCTAATCCTTTCTCCTTTTTTCAACTTCTCCACCCTTTCATCTCGACCTGTTCTTCTTCCCCTCCCCCTTCCACCCCCTCCTACTCCTTCCACACCTCTCACACGTCTCATTCCTCCCACTTATGCTTCTCCCCCAACTTCTCCTACATACCCACTCACTTCCCCCCTCCACTCCTTCTCATCCCCTCACTTCCCCCTCCACCCCTTCTCATCCCCTCACTTCCCCCCTCCACCCCTTCTCATCCCCTCACTTCCCCCTCCACCCCTTCTCATCCCCTCACTTCCCCCTCCACCCCTTCTCATCCACTCACTTCCTCCTCCACCCCTTCTCATCCCCTCACTTCCCCCCTCCACCCCTTCTCATCCCCTCACTTTCCCCTCCACCCCTTCTCATCCCCTCACTTCCCCCTCCACATCCCCTCACTTCCCCCTCCACCCCTTCTCATCCACTCACTTCCTCCTCCACCCCTTCTCATCCCCTCACTTCCCCTCTCCACCCCTTCTCATCCCCTCACTTCCCCCTCCACCCCTTCTCATCCCCTCACTTCCCCCTCCACCCCTTCTCATCCCCTCACTTCCCCCTCCACCCCTTCTCATCCCCTCACTTCCCCCTCCACCCCTTCTCATCCCCTCACTTCCCCCTCCACCCTTCTCATCCCCTCACTCCTACTCCCTCCACTCCTGCCGTCTTAATTGCGACTCCGGGCTGCTAATTAGGGTAACACGAGTCTGGGCCAGGCAGAGGATTGGCTGTCAGGTGTCTCGCTTTTTGCTCTCCTCTGTCTGTCTGTCTGTCTGTGTCTGTGCTGCGGATGGTGTTTGTCTGTCTGTGGTGTGGGTAGTGTGTCTTTCTGGTGTGGGTGGTGTCTGTCTGTTTGTCTTTGTGGTGTGGATGGTGTATGTCTGTTTGTCTCTGTGGTGTGGATGGTGTTTTCTATCTGTCTGTCGGGTGTTGTCTGTGGTGTGGATGATGTCTGTCTGTCTGTCTGTCTATGTACAGCTGTATGTGGTGTGTTAGTTATATTGTAATTGCTTTTCTATTCTTGTCCGTTGTGTGCAGTGTAGATGTTTGACTAACTGACTGTTATATCTGTTGAAGTTTTTATGTGTGCATGGAGGCTCTCTATTTCTGTCTGTAATGAGATTTGTGTTCTTTTAGTCAGTGGGAGTATGTAGTAGATAACTAGTCTATCGGTGATATGTTTGATTTCTACTTGTTAGTGTGTGTCGCTATTTGTTGTATGCATGGTCATTGTGTCTGCTGCCTCTGTATGTCGGTATTCGTCGTATTCATAATCTTTTTCTGTTGTACGATGAGTGAATGATATTGTCAGGTGTCCGTGGGTGTCCATGATTACTTTGTCACTGTCTGTATAACTTCCATAATGATTTTCTGTTGCTGCCTTTTGATTGCATGTCTCATCTCAATCAGTTTTCTGACTATGTAAAGCGAAATGGTCAAGTGATTTTAATGGGTAGCTCCCTTGTATCACAACCCCTGGCCAATTGTTAGATTTGTATGTGGAGTAGTTAGCATTTATTACTTGTATAATTGTATAAGACACTGTGTGATTATTTAGGTGTTAACACACCACTGACAAGGATGATCATTATATTGCAACCAGCAGTCAGATTAATAATCGCCTACTGATACGAGGAGTTCATTCCGGTGTACACTCACAATCCAAAATATGTATCCAGGCCTGCTTCGAATAGCCTGATAGAGTATTAAGCGAGCTGAAGCAAATATGAAACAGGATATGTGTTGTAATTGGTTCACTAGTATGTCAAATGATTCGAAACTTTAACATAACCTGGATACAAATTTTGGATTGCGAGTGTACAGCCATGTCTGATAGTCCAAGGAGTGTTTGAGAGCAACTAAACAGAGTTCGAACTAGTGAATTTTCCAAACCATTCTCAACGTTGAGAGAGGTTTACAAGACTCACTTTTTCGAACTCAATTCAGTTGCCCTCCAACACTCCTAGGACCTTGGTCCAGCACTATCAGCCATGGCTGTACCTCAGATTCTAGTAAGATGCCGGACTCTCTAGGTGTCTAGGATGTCGGACTTCAGTGCAGCTTGTGTGTTCATGTCTGTATACATTCGTCTGTCTGTTGCTGCCTGTGACCTGCATGAAGGCTACCAGCCTGTCTGTTTATTTGTAGCGGGCACAGTGATTAATTACATACAAGCCACTGCCTCTGTGTTTGTTGAGTTGTTCTGTGTGTGTGTGTGTGTGTGTGTGTGAGAATAAACTTGCTAGTGTGGGTGTGTGATGTATATTCGTACTCATGAGTATGTGTGTGTGTGTGTGTGTCTCCTTTACCCACGACTCTGCACAAACCCTGGTATCCTTAACAAGCTCTGGGTCACCACACACCTCACGGATTGTCTGGCTCTGTTGCTATTTGTATCCCAGTCTGTGTAACCTTTGCCATTAACATATCCTCTTCTTTGTCTCGCGTGTCCATCTCCCTTTGTGCACTCGCTGCCTGGAGTTCTTTCCACCCCTAGTGTCGCCCAAATGACGAATCTCCGAACTACAACTACTAAACTGATAATTGCACACCCACGTACAGTCGCGGTCAAATATAATAATCCATATAGGGGTAACTCACGTAAGAGTTTGACAGCTTCCCTCTGTTCCTTAGCTGATAAACTTTCCAATAAATAGGTTAACTACCATCTTTTAATTTAATACAAGCAGCTACGCACTACTTAAAACAATAACATCATAATATGTGAACGTGAAAACATTAGACAGTAAATTGTTTGAGATACCCATATGTGGATGATTATTATTGACCGCGACTGTAGGCTACTATGGTATTGACGCCTGGCCAACCTCACTGGGAATCATGAACCCTAGACGTATAGAAATGAAGCACTTACTAAAACTCAAATCATACAGGGGCCACATTACTAAGTATTTCAGTTTTACATGTCACGGTTTCAGAGTTCACTGTGAGGAGTCAGTACCTTAGTTCTTGGCTGTACCACAAGTATGAAATTTCGCTTATGGGAGTAACACAGCTTCGGTCGATAAGGAGCAACTGATACCTCCAAACTATTTCATAAAACAGGGTGTTATAATTAGATAGATGTGGTTTATGTCTTTACATATTTTTCAGCAATCAAGAACCCCAAACGTGCCAAAAGTATATTGCCACCTTAAAGTCATTTGAGTTTGATACAAAATTACTAGTTCTTGCTGTAAGGTGAGGGCTGTTGTCTGTCAAGGGAGGAACAGTAGATAGCTGGCATTTCCATCGATCCCATGCCGTCTACTACTTTGGTAAGGGTCACTAAGGGATCAACAGAGATGTAAGCCATAGAAGTGGTCGTTACACACAATTGGGCTTGTTAGGGGATGCAGTAATGACAGGACTGTATACATACACGCACATTATATTGGAATACTACGACACAGAGCTACATGTGGGTCACTAGGCTACCCTTTGGTTTTAGCAACGTTTGTGATCATGAAACTGGCAATTTTTATGTTGACAAACCAATCACACACACCTTATGACATCACAAAGTTAAGAACTATTTCAGTGACTTCCCAAAATATGGCTTTTTACATATCACACGAATAGCTCTCATTTCCAAGGGTAAAAGGAGATGAATCTGTCAGTGAAATGGAGGCTACTGCTTGCTTCAATATATGGCAGAAAAAAACCCAAGCTACTTAGTTTATAATCGTAGATAGTCTGGTTTGATGATCTGTTTGGAAGATTATGTAGCCTCCAGTTCGCTAACAAAATCTGAGCCGCTTAAAGTGACAAAAATTTCCTGGGGTTCCAAACTCCGTGGTTCTTTTATCCTTGTCTATGTTTCTGTCTTTTCTTAATTTCCCACCTCCCACACTCTCTCCAATCCTTCCTTCCTTCTTTCTTTTTCTCCTTCCTTCTTTCTTTTTCTCCTTCCTTTTTTATTTTTCCCCTTCCTTCTTTCTTTTTCTCCTTCCTTCTTTTTTTTTCTCCTTCCTTCTTTCTTTTTCTCCTTCCTTCTTTCTTTTTCTCCTTCCTTCTTTCTCTTTCTCCTTCCTTCTTTCTCTTTCTCCTTCCTTCTTTCTCTTTCTCCTTCCTTCTTTCTCTTTCTCCTTCCATCTTTCTCTTACACGCCCATTCCTTCCTTCCTTCTCTCCCATTCTCCCCTTCCGTCCTTCCTTCGCTCCAATTCACCTCTTCTCTCTCATTCACCCCTTCTCTCTCACTTTCCCCACTCCTTCCTTATTTCCCTTCCCACTCACTCTCCTCAGTCCCTCCTTCCTATTTTCCTTCTCTATCACACACCTGTACCTTAATGCATCACAAAACCCCACATCCCCCTTCAACAACTTCTCTCTCTCTCTACCTCCCTGCCTGTCCGCCAAGTCCCATAATTCCTCGGGAGCCTCGTGGACATAACGACGTATTAATACCCTGACTTGTGTGCACGTCAGGGTGGGAGAGGCGTCAGGGTGATGGATGGGGCAGTGGTGTGGTAGCGGAGACGAGTAGGGGTTGTGGGAGGGTTATAGGTTCAAGGTAGTGGTAAGGTAAGGAGAATAGGTAGGGAGGTGTGATAAGGGTAGTGATGGTCTTAGGGTAGGAGAAGGGGGTGGAAACGAGTAGGGGTAGTGGGAGGGGTTATAGGTTCAAGGTAGTGGTAAGGTAAGGAGAATAGGTAGGGAGGTGTGATAAGGGTAGTGATGGTCTTAGGGTATAGGAGAAGGGGGTGGAGGTAAGATAGGGAGGCGATGTAGGGCTAGGGGTAGTGGTAAGGTAAGAAGGCGAGGTAGGGGTAGTTGCAGGTTAGGGTAGTGGAGGCAAGATAGGGAGAATATGTAGGGCAAGGGGTAGTAGTAAGGTAGGGAGGCGAGATAGGGGTATAGTGATGGTGTTGGTAGGGTAGGAGTAAGGAAGTGGAAGTAAGGTTGGGGTAGTAGGAGGGTAGTAGCAAGGTACCCAGTGGTGAAACAGAGGATATACATGGTAGGGTTAGTGGCCAGTGGATAGATGTAGCAGGATGAGGTGGAAATGACAAGGATGGAAACGCCTGGCAGGGATAGAGATGACACGAACAGAGAGCTGGGAAGGTTAATAGGAGCGGCAAGGGAGAAAAGGAAAGTGGGTATATATGGTTCGTATTATGCGGAGGGAATGGCAGGCGACCGGCAGTTACGAGGGGCACTTGGGGATGCTGTCTAATTGGTCGAATGTAGAGTACAGGTATAGTCATTGTTAAAGGTGTTAGTAATGAGGTGACTCTGTGGTTGTCATTGGTCGTGGTGATGTTGAAAGCTGTAATGGTGGTGGTGACAGTACTGGTGATTTTGGCTGTATTTGGTGATGAAAATGGTGCTGGTGGTGATAGTAGCAATAATGGGTGGTGGAAGTTGTAAGTGGTGGTGGTTAGAGTACTGGATAATATTATAATGGTGGATTTGCGAAAAAATAAGATCTTTGGACTCATGATGTTGGTCATTAAGGCAGTCAGTCTTGTTACATCAACACATCTTCCCCCAGCCTACAAGGTTGCAATCCTTTCTCTTACATCCGGGTACCTACTTACTGCTAGTTGAACAGAGACATAGGGGGCTGGGAAAATTGTCCAACAATACCACTGACTCGGGAATTGAACCCGAGATCTCTCGCTTCCCAGGCGAGCATGATAACCATTACACCATTAGCCCCCCTTGAAATTGTGGGTGGTGATTCTATGGTAGTGGTTGGTTGTATTGGTGTAGTGATAATGGTGGTGATGGTGGAAGTGGAAGGTGGCGATGATGGTGGTAATTGATGGTGGTAATAATGGTTATGATAATGATGGTACCGGTTGTGTTGATAATGATAGTACTGTTGATACTATTGGTTGTGAAAGTGGTGGTGATGATGATTTTGATAATTGATAGCGTAATGGTTACAATGATGATGGGAAATAATTATACGTGTCAAACGCTTGAAAGATAAGTAAAACCAATAGGGATTAGTAATAGAAGGGAGACAATAATAGTAAAGGAAAAGCTCAAAGAGAAAGGGAACTTGAGGTGTGGTCTTGGCAATTGAAACAGTGGTAAGGATGAGCTGCTTGGGTGGCCTTCACGTAGCTACAGGTGAATCCATATGTTCCTTCAGTCGTGTTTCTCTCTCTCTCTCTCTCTCTCTCTCTCTCTCTCTCTCTCTCTCTCTCTCTCTCTCTCTCTCTCTCTCTCTCTCTCTCTGTCTGTCTGTCTGTCTGTGTCTGTCTGTCTGTCTGTCTGTCTGTCTGTCTGTCTGTCTGTCTGTCTGTCTGTCTGTCTGTCTGTCTGTCTGTCTGTCTGTCTGTCTGTCTGTCCTGTCTGTCTGTCTTCATCTCCCTTTATTTGCTCTGGCTCACATTTATAAAACTATTTTTCTAACACTACGCTTTCTTTCTCTGCTGTGTGTATAGAACAGCATCCCGTCCGTGTGTCAAGTTAGTGCGTCACGTCTTCAACTATCTATCCTCATCTTCCCTCCTTCTCTCATTTTCTCTCACACCATTTGAGTGATAGTTATATTTTTGACGCTCGGCTGTGTGGTAAATATTTATAAATAAAAAATATTACAGTCGAAAAAGCATAGTGTTAGACAGATAGTTTATATATTTGAATCAGAGCACACACACACACACACACATACACATACAGGAGGCAGAATGAGGAGCTAAAAGAGCACCGAAAATTTAGTTATGTCATAATTTACGTGACACACACACACACATACACACACACACACACACCATTAAGCAAGACATCGTTCATCGAGCCAGGACACCTCACACGCACCTGAGCTTATTAAGGTGATTAACCTGGAAAACGGAGGAGGAAATGACCTTATTCTCACGAGGAGGGAGGGATCATGGGTCTTCTTTTGCAGTCTCGTTTTCTGGTCCTTTTTTTTTGGTGGGGGTTTCATTTTTTTTTTTTTTTTTTTTTTTTTTTGGGGGGGGGGGTTCATCCTTCGAATTTTTTTTATTTTGGGGGGGCAGGGTTCACTTTTGGGGTTTCCGTTTCTTTCTTGGGGTTTTCTTTGGCTGTGGGTTTCATGCTTTGGGTTTCTTTTTCGGTTTCGGTTTGATTTTGGAGAGGTTCTTTTAATTTTGGATTTTTTTCGTGTGGTTTTCTTTGGGTTTAGTTTTCCTTTTTTGGATTCCTTGTTGTTTTTCTTCTCTCGTGAGTTTCCTTCAGTTGGTTCCTCATTCTCTAGGATTTCATTTTGTTGTGTTAACGCTTTTGGTCCAATACACTGGTTTCAGTCTTAGCTTTCAATCATCTAGTTCTGTTTAAAGTCTTATTCTCAGTCACTTATCTTAAGGACCCTGTGATCGTGTATGAAAAGGAAGAGATAGAGAATACCTATGGAAAAAAAATCTATGAAAAGATGGAAAAAATCAGAGGAACCAGGATGAAAAGGAAAAGGAGGAGAGAAGAGAGTTAAAGACACAGAGAAAGAGGCTGAGAAAAAGGAAGGATTGATTATTAACAGACACCTGACTATGCCATGAAACAAACTCCTTCCCTATTGGTGGTGTTTCGTGGCAATATTTGAAGGATTAATTTGTCTCCAATTTTCTGACTATATCACAGGGTCCCTTAAGTCCTTCGTCGGTGTTAATGGGGCCTTCTCTTGATTTGTGTTTTCCTTGGCGTCTGGATTCTGGGTTGCTATAATGAGTTCTCTTGGTTATAGTCATGGATTCTTTCTTAGTCTCCGGTCAGTTCTTGATAATTATCTCTCTCCTTGCCTTCTATATCATTCGTGATTGCTGTCTCCTCTCTCTTATCACCTTCTCCCTCGTCTTACAGTGTCATTCAGGCCTAGGGTGGTCTTCTTTTATCCTTAAGGAGAGATTCTTTTGTGGATGTATTGTTGATGTATTCCTTCAAACTATATCACATAAACCGGTCTCCTATTTAGTACCATTGAGGGTGTCTGTTTTCTAGTATAAGTAGGAGGAATCAGTAGCCTTCCAATTTACCAAAACGAGAATCGCCCCTTAAATCAATATCTTAGTTTTCGAGTCAGGGTTTTTTCTCTGGTTCCTATCGAGGCTCTCTATGAGTTCTCTTTGGTCTTCCAGTTCTGGGATCTTTTTTGGTCCTCTTCGTGTTCTGGGTATTCCTATTGGATTTTTTTTTTTTTTTTTTTTTTTTTTTTTTGGGGGGGGGGGGGTTCCTGAGTCATCCATTCCCTCTTTTTCAATTTCTGGGATAATTTTAGCTCAACTTCTCCGAGGTTTCGTCTCTTGTTATCCGTTTTCTCTTTCTCCCAAGTGTCGGTAGTGCCCTAGGCTCCTCTCACTAATCTGTAATTGAGACAGAAAGACTGACGTAGGTACCGACAGACAGACTGAGACAGACACACAGGTCACCAAAGACAATAATGAATCGGACAACCTGCATGCCGTCACCATTTCCGTCCCTCCCTTCTCAATTCTTCCTCCCTAGCTATGCCATCCTTTCCCCTCCCATTCTCCCCTCCCCTTTATATGCGCTTTCCCCCTTTTTTCCCTGTCTCCAGCCATGACGCTCTGCCGGCTGCCTGTGTTCTTGCCTCTTCCTACATCTAAGCCTTCCCCCTCCGATGCGTTTGATCCCATCTTTGCCCCTGTCCTTCCTTATCCATACCACTGGCTTTGCTCTGCTTCTTCTGTTTGCTTTTGATGCCCATTGTTTTCCCTTCTCCCTTTGCTCCATTTATCCTCAATACATATATATCAGGCCCGTAACTTCCATCCTCTCATTATTCTTGCATTCCTCAATTCATATCCGGGGCCCTTAATTCCTTCACACTTATTACTTCTCCTGTCTCAGTTCCTCTGCCACTGCTCCTAACCCCGTATGTACCCTTGTTCCAGCCCATGTCCACACTCTCGTCACCCTGCCCCTACAGTACACTCACAAACCAAAATTTGTATCCAGGTCTTGTTGAAGTTTCGAAGCATTTGACATACCAGCGAACCAATTACAATGCTTACTTATCCTGTTTGATATTTGCTTGAGTTCGCTCATGCCTAATACTCGATCAGGCTATTCGAAGCAAGTCTGGATACATATTTTGGATTGCGAGTGTACGTCTGCCTCAGTCCCTGCCAATACCTCTGTCTCACTCTCTGTCTCTATAGTTCTCGCCCCTGCTTCCATTCCTTTTCCTTCTATCCTGGTTCCATATTCATATTTCCCCATACTCGGAGGTACCGTAGCTAAGAAGAAAGGAAATGGATGAGAGAAATGAGGAGAGGTGGAAGAGAAAGAAGAGGAGAAGGAAAGGAATGAGGAAAGAGAAGAAGGCATGCGAAGGGGTTGAAAAGAATAGAAGAGATGGGGGAAAAGAAAGAGAGAGGATGTTAGTGGAAAGAAAAAGAGGAAAGAGAATGAGAGGGAATAATTATAAAAAGTAGAAGAAATAGGAGAAAAATAGAAGTGGAAATATGTTGGAGGATATGGAGAGGGATATAAGTATTAAATAAAAAACAACGATAGGAGATGCGTAGTGGGAAAAGAAAGGAAAATGGGTACGTAATGATACAGGAGTGAAAATAAAAGATAGAGGGTGGGAAAGAAAAGGGAAAATAGGTAGCCAATGATGCAGGAATGAGAAAGGGAGAGTAGGTAGTGGGTAAGAAAAAGGGAAATGAACGTAATGACACAGGAAGGGGAAAGGGAAAGATTAGGTAAAGTGGAAAAACAGGAAAGGAAGTATGCATATGTCCGTAATGAAAGGGAGAGGGAGACTGGGACACTGGGCAAGGAAAGACAAAACTGGTACCGT
>JAWQEG010006121.1:0-2500 GCA_033782935.1 Petrolisthes cinctipes
TCTTGTCTACCTCTCCTTCTCTTCTCTTTTTCTTCCTTCTTCTTATTGTATTCCTCACCTTCTTCCATTCTCCTTCGTTTTCTCTCCCTTTCTTCTCTTCCTTTCCTTCTTCTCTTGTCTTCCTCTCCTTCTTCTTCTTATTGTCTTCCTCACCTTCTTCTTCCAATCTCCTTTGTTTTCTCTGCTTCAATAATTATCTTTCTCTTCCTTCTTCTTCTTCTTCTTCTTGTTTACCTCTCCGTCTTCTTCCCTTCTCCTCCTCTTATCTCCTTTATCCCTCCTCCCAATCATTCCCCCATTTATAATCTTTCCTTTGTTTCCCCTCATTTACTTCCTATCATCATTTTTCCCTGTTCTTCCCTCTGGTTTATTTTCTTCCTTTCTTCCCACCTTTTCTTCCAGTTCTCCTTCTTCTATATATTCCCCCCCTCCTCCTCCTCTTCCCCTCCTTTCCTTCTTCCTCCCCCCTTCTTTTTCTCCCTCCTCTTCTTCCTTCTTTCACTACCTATCTTTTCCTTTTCCTTTTCCTTTCTATTTTTCTTTCCCCATTTTTCTCCTTCCCCATTCCCATTTTCCTTTCCTTCCTTTCCTTTCCTCTCCCTCCTTCCTTTCATTTCCCTTCCCCTCCCCTCATTTCCCTCTTTTCCTGGCGCTATATGACCTCGCTGTTGCGGCGTCTACTATCAATCCATCACAACAACAACAACAACAACAACAACAATAACAAGAACAACATCCATCTTCCCCTACCTTTCTCCTTCCCCTCTTTCCCTATTACCTATCTTTTAATTTCCTTCCCCTCTTATTTTCCTTTTTTCCCTCTCCCATCCTTCCCCTCTTTCCTCTCTCCTCAATCCTCTTTCTTCCCACTTATTGTCCTTTCCTATACCCATCCTTCTCCTCTTTCCTTTCCCTCTCCAGCCTTCCCCTCTTTCCTCTCTCCCCCCCAATCCTCTTTTTTCCCCTCTTATTTTCCTTCTCCCCATCCTCTTCCCCTCTTTCCTCTCCCCTCCCCCAAATCCTCTTCCCCACCAATTTTCCTTTTTTTCCCCTTCCCTCCTTCCCCTCTTTCCTCCCCTCGTATTTTCCTTTTTCCCTCCATCCTTCCCCTCTTTCCTCTCTCCCCAATCCTCTTTCCCTACCTTTCTCCTTCCCCTCCATCCTTCCCCACCAATTTTCCTTTTTTCCCCTCTCCCTCCTTCCCCTCTTCCTCCCCTCCCCCCCACCCCACGTCCATCATATTATAAGGTATACATCTACAGTACCGTACTCTGTGACCTTAGAGAGAGAGAGAGAGAGAGAGAGAGAGAGGAGAGATGAGAGAGAGAGAGAGAGAAAGGTAGCCTGGAAGCGAGCACTGGTAGGTAGGTAGATAGGTAGGGAGGTAGGTAGGTGGGGGGGTAGGGGAGAAGGAGGTACTTGGGGAGAGGAAGTGGAGAGGGAGGGAGAGAGATAGGTAGGGGGAGGAGGAAGGAAATAGGGAGGAGGGAGAGGGAGGGAGAGGGAGAGGAAATTGAAAGGTAGGGAGAGGGAGGGAGGGAGGGAGGTACTTGGGGAGAGGGAGAAAGGGAGGTTACGTAGGGAGGGAGGTAAGGGGAGGGAGGAAATAGAGAGGTAGGGAGAGGGCGGGAGAGAGGGAGGTACTTGGGGGAGAGGGAGAAAGGGAGGTACGTAGGGAGGGAGGTAAGGGGAGGGAGGAAATGGGAGAGGGAGGGAGAGAGGAAGGAAATAGGGAGGGAGAGGTAAGGTAAGGGGAGGGAGGGAGAAAGGGAGGTACGTTGGGATGAGAGGGAGAAGGAGGAGATAGGGAGGATTATGGGTAGGGAGGGAGAGGGAGGTAGGTAGAGGGAGAGAAGTGGGGAGGGAAGGAGAGAGGGAGGGAGGGAGGGAAATAGGAAGGGGGGAGGGAGGAGGGGTATGGAGGAGAAGGGAGGGAGGGAGAGAGGGATGGAATGAGGAGGAAGAGAGAGGCAGGGTGTAGGCTTAATAAAGAGAGGAGAAAGAAGGAATAGGAAGAGAGGAGAGTAGAAAGGTAAAATGGGAGATGATGATAATGGTGGAGATAAGAGATAGTGGTGGTGATGGAGATAGAGTGGTGGTGATGGTGGAGATAGATAGTGGTGGTGATAGATATAGTAGTGGTGGTGGAGATAGAGATGGTGGTGGTGGAGATAGAGAGAGTAGTGGTGGAGATAGAGATAGTGGTGGAGATAGAGTGGTGGTGATGGAGATAGAGATGGTGGTGGAGATAGAGTAGTGGTGGAGATAGAGGGAGAGTGGTGGTGGAGATAGAGGGAGTGGATGTGGTGGAGATAGAGAGAGTAGTGGTGGAGATAGAGATAGTAGTAGTGGTGGAGATAGAGAGAGTGGTGGTGGTGGAGATAAAGATGGAGATAAATCAGTAGTGGAGTATTTTTTTTATTTTATTTTTTATTTTATTTTCGAGGTAATGACGGTATAGTACTAGAGAGAGAGAGAGAGAGAGAGAGAGAGAGAGAGA
>JAWQEG010006121.1:7500-27708 GCA_033782935.1 Petrolisthes cinctipes
CTTTTGTGGTCTAGGTTAGGTTAGGTCAGGTCAGGTCAGGTTAGGTCAGACTATTTTCCAAATTATGTTTATGTCTCGAAAACGGGGCATATCTCGAGAGAAACACCATAGATGAAAAGTGTGTTAGAATGGTCCAAAATAGTGGGTAATGATACTAAAATATACAATATAGTGAATGAAGTACTTCTGTAAATTTACACATATTTTTTAATTAATTTTGAATGTGGTAACTACTCTTTTGTTTATTTTTATTCGCCATCCAGAAATTATCCCCCGAAAATGTTGATGTGGTTATGCTTAAAAGAGTAAGTGTATATATAAGGTTATGTTTAAAAGCTTATACCTTATATTTTAACGTTTTCTTTTAATTAGGAATGACAGAAAACGTTGGTAATATGAGGGTATACAATAGAATTATTTTTGACTCGCCCATCAGTACGCATTTTCTATAACCAAACTTAGTAGTCCTTTAGCGGCATCGTCACCCCCTCCCCCCCACTGAGTGTTGGGGCTTGTTCTAAAGGTAAATAAAGAACTAAACAAAAATATAACAGTATACAGAGGTAGGTATTTTTAATGAAACAAGCGATAATGAAAAACAAACAATACTTATTATTTTTTTATTATTATTTCCTTGACATAGTGATGGTATTGGTGAGTCTATAGTGTTATATTCTTACCTATGAAAAAATAATAATAATACTTGTTTTTATCCATATTATTATTATTATTATTATTATTATTATTATTATCATTATTATTATTATTATTATTATTATTATTATTATTGTATATTTCATCTTGTATTACAGAAATTATTGCAATATATAAATAAATAAATATAAATCTAATTCAGAATCCAGTGGTCGAATCTGTATGGAAGAGAGGGGAAGAAGAAAACTATTATGTGCAATAAGAATAGGGTCAAATTTAATGTACACATAATTATATAGTTTACGAAAAGGAAGAGGCAAACCACAAAACCAATCAGAAGGAATGATTTTTGACTTAAGGACCGCAGTGATGTAGTCAGAAAATTGGAGGTTAGTGAATATTGCCACGAAACACCATGCATCTACTACATTGAAGGTGCTCGTTTCGTGGCATAGTCAGGAGGAATCAAAAGTCACCAGGTCCCATACGTGATCACTGGGTCCCTGAATTAAGGTGGTAATTCTTTTTTGGTACATTGGAGTGCCATGATTCCTCCAAAGTATGCTAGGAAACAGAACCAGAAGAACAAAAATAATAGTGTTCTGTTGCTTGGAATAGTTTGGAGGATTCTGTTGCTCCAGATTTACCAACACAAAACTTCCCCCTTAATAAAAGGACACACGGGAAAACTATATTTACGTTCTTAAGTTCCCTTGTCAACAAAATTAATTACGAGCGAAAATGTGTCATCCATATATTCATAACTCATTACACAGTACATTACACAAGACCATATATACGAGTATTAATAGCATTTATTCATGAAAGCACCAGGCATCACTGAGAGAGATATCCACATATTTATTCAAGGTATTCACCAAAATATTCATCAAGTATTACATATATTTCCTGAAAACACGCGGCATCACCGATTCCAGATCTACGTAATTCCATCAAGTTAATCACCAACATATTCGTCGCTCTCAAGGCCACGTCACAACACCTATGGAATCTTTTGACTTTACAGGCATACATACAAATCATCTGTGTAATGAGGCCTGTTTGATATGGTGCTAGTATATATTATAGTAATAAGATAGGAGGGGGTCTTTCTTTACTTGAGGGGGGGGGGGTCGTATTTAGTATTGTTAGTGGTTTGGTGTTGTATATACAGCAATAAGGGGGTCTTTCTTTATTTGTGTGAGGGGGGTCGTCTTTAGTATTGTTAGTTGGTTTGTTGATGGTATATACAGTCCCGAGCTATTGGAAGGGAAACACCACCATCGTCCAAACAAGCACATCCACGGTTGTTTCTACCCGGCGAGTTATTTGGGTGAGAGTTGGGGGGAGGAGGTTCGAATCGTATTTAACCATCTAGTTGCCACCATTCGGTTCAGTTTGAACTGCTTAAGATTCCCTTCTTCTATTCATGTTTACCTGTTTAAGAACATTAGCTCATCTTCTATCTTTTTCTTTTTAGTTACATAAAATCCTGGTCTCCTCATATATTGATATTTATAATATAACATCTCCGTTCCACTCTATTGTTACCAAGTTGTATAACAAGGGACGTGAGGGCAGTAAACTTAGTTTATCTTGCTTCTTATATTTGCCTCTTATCTAAAATGACCCTAGTAGTAGTCAGTTGCTGTTAATTAACAACTGTGTAACTAAATTACAAACATTTTAAGACAGTGATATACTTGCATAAATTTTATCTCTCAAGTAAATGTGCAGGCAAATAGCAATCTTCATTATATCTCTGTTGTACTATTTAATTAATCGACTTCATAACGCTGTAGACCCGTGTGTCAGGAACGAGATGACGATAACATCCACTTCACATATGTATGTTAACTATGTCATGCAATACAATACTTTTAAAACTTCAGGCAATTATTCAATCCTTATGTTTATTCGTAAACTACAGAGTTTTTGTATACTTGAGCAATATAATTTTTTTATGTTCATATTGACACATCTCATAAACGAACTGTACCCAATGCCTCACCTCAGACATTCTTTTGTTTTTCATTATTGCCGTTATTGACCTACAGTGTTACTGATGTTAAAATAAGCATCAACAGTATGTCTTTTGTAATTATAAATAATTGTTTATATTTTAATTATAATGCTATATATAAAAGCACAATATTCTATCAAAGGCTTTGTAGCCTATTATAAAATATACTACTTAAATAATGGTTAATGATATTATATATATATTTTTTACACCTCCACCTCGGGATTGAAGGTGGTCAGCCTTGGCCTGAGACTCTTGTGAGGTCCCGAGATTATTAAGTGATGAAGCTTCGAGATGTTGGTTGGTTCACATGTTTGTTTATAAACGTCATAATAATCATGATCTATATAGCAGCACAATATTCTATCAGTTACTTCACAGTCTATTCTAAATTACCATGGCATATAAAAAATGGATTTTGATTTATGATGGATACCATTTCTCCCAAAGTTAATGTATATTTATAAATTCATATTGATATTGACTTGGTGACCGTCCACTATCAGCCAGTCAGCAGGTGGTTTGTCATTTCAGTCTGGCAGCTGTACTCCCCTTCCATCCCCTTTCTCTCTCCATCAGTCCCTCCTAACACCTTCCCCTTCCCCTTCTCCCTTACTCTCACCCTCTCCCCAATAACTCGCCGGGTAGAAACAACCGTGGATGTGCTTGTCTGGGCGATGGTGGTGTTTCCCTTCCATAAGCTCGGGACTGTACATCAATAAGATAAGGGGGTCTTTTCTTTATTTGTGTGAGGGGGGGGGGGTCTTTATTATTATTATGTGTGGTTTGGTGCTTGTATAATTATATGGTAATAAGGGGGTCTTTTCTTTATTTGTGTGAGGGGGTCGTCTTTATCATTGTGGGTGATTTGCAGTTCGTGTGTGTATATACCTCTAAACACTGCATACAACACAAAAAAATCACCTACCTACTTGTTATTATATGCTATGGTGGTCTGTGTGTTTGCTTCCTGACATATAGGTTAGTTAGAGAAATCAGTAGCCTAACCCACCAATTTGGCATAAAAAAAAAAAAAAAAAAAAAAAAATGAAAAATGAAAAAATTAAAAATAAAATAATAAAACACACATATACACACACATACCTTAATTAATGTTGTTGCCCTAAAGAGATAGTATATTTTTGGCACTTTTGGCACTTTGGCACTTTTGAGGCAACTGTTTCCTCCAAATTACTCGAAGGAAACAGACCAAATCAACTAGATTAAGATAACTAGTTGGAAT
This sequence comes from Petrolisthes cinctipes, assembly GCA_033782935.1. Lineage (NCBI taxonomy): Eukaryota > Metazoa > Arthropoda > Malacostraca > Decapoda > Porcellanidae > Petrolisthes > Petrolisthes cinctipes. Next base: position 11,421 of record JAWQEG010006121.1, read on the forward strand.
AGTTTTAGAAGAATAGTTGCTCCATACTTACCAACATTTATAATTATTACCTGCTGAATTATACCACCTGTAGAAAAATGTATATCAATGACCCTGAACTTGACTGCTAAAACCACCATTAAACTGATTGATGACAGGACACACACACACACACACACACACACACACACACACACACACACACACACACACATCTTCTCTGGCTGGAGGGAGTTATGGGGAAGGTATACTTTTGTTTGATATGCCAGGAAACAGACCCAAATGAAGAAAAAATAATGATATCCTGTTACCTGGATAGTTTGAAGGAATCATTTGCTCCAGATTTACCACCCAAAACAACGAGCTATATACCCCGTTAAGGGTGATAAATTATAATCCATTGCTTGTAACCAACCAACCACTCACCCATCTCCATTACCCTGGCAGAATTTTTCCCTGAGAGTCTGATGAGAGAACCACTAGTATAGAGTCCAGGGTCGAGGGTACAGCCACAATCAAATAACTACCGACACTTTCCTTCCATCGTGCAAATATATCGGTATCATATCAAAATATAATCATACAACATCTTACGTCAACTCAACCCCCTCAATTAATATTATGAGGTGCTGCAAAATCATACACGTGTTGTTATTTATTATCAAGATATATAACACGATGGAAGGAAAGTGTCGGTGGATATTTGATTGTGGCTGTACTTACATTAGAGTGCCTTGATTCCTCCAAAGTATGTCATGAAACAGGACCAGATTAAAAAAAAAAAAAAAAAAAAAAAAAAAATAATAATAATAATGGTGTCCTGTTGCTATGAATAGTTTGGAGGAATCATGGCACTCAAATGATGTACAGTCGGCCTCAGGAATTGGTACACATAGCATTGGTTAAAAGGGGGCGTTTACTCTGCACATACTATATAGATATTGTACTACTGATTGATTCAAGTATGACCAAGATATAATTACTAGAAATATTTGGTGTCAGGAAATTATTGTATTAAATTCTCTAATTGTTACGAACCCTTGATGTGACAGTGGTGTATACGAATTCCTGATGCCGACTGTACAAGGCAAATGTGAACTATATGTGTATAACTATTCCTGTGTATATAACTATTCCTGTGTATATAACTATTCCTGTATATATACTATTCCTGTGTATATACTATTCCTGTGTATATAACTATTCCTGTATATATACTATTCCTGTGTATATACTATTCCTGTGTATATACTATTCCTGTGTATATACTATTCCTGTGTATATAATTATTCCTGTGTATATACTATTCCTGTGTATATACTATTCCTGTGTATATACTATTCCTGTGTATATAATTATTCCTGTGTATATACTATTCCTGTGTATATACTATTCCTGTGTATATACTATTCCTGTGTATATACTATTCCTGTGTATATAATTATTCCTGTGTATATACTATTCCTGTGTATATACTATTCCTGTGTATATACTATTCCTGTGTATATAATTATTCCTGTGTATATACTATTCCTGTGTATATACTATTCCTGTGTATATACTATTCCTGTGTATATAATTATTCCTGTGTATATACTATTCCTGTGTATATACTATTCCTGTGTATATACTATTCCTGTGTATATAATTATTCCTGTGTATATACTATTCCTGTGTATATACTATTCCTGTGTATATACTATTCCTGTGTATATACTATTCCTGTGTATATAATTATTCCTGTGTATATACTATTCCTGTGTATATACTATTCCTGTGTATATACTATTCCTGTGTATATAATTATTCCTGTGTATATACTATTCCTGTGTATATACTATTCCTGTGTATATACTATTCCTGTGTATATAATTATTCCTGTGTATATACTATTCCTGTGTATATAATTATTCCTGTGTATATACTATTCCTGTGTATATAACTATTCCCTTAAATTGACCATATATATCTCTAACAAGGCCAATATTTCAACTCTCCAGGTACTGTACGCTAGTTGTAGTTGACCCTTTCTCCCACAACACACAGAGCTGGAGCAACAACACTGAGTGAGTGTTATGAAGGCTTCTTGTTCTTCTTGTTCTTCTTCTTTTTCTTCTTTTTTTCTCTCGTTTTTTACTTCTTTATCTTCTATTTTTTATCTTGTTTTTTTTTTCCTTCTTCTTTTTCTTCTTCTTCTTTTTATATTTCTTCTTTATCGTTTTTTTTTAATTTTTATTGGAGGGCCACTTATTGATCCTCCAAATTATGCCACGAAACAAACCCCCTATATAGTAACAACAATGAGGTGATTGTTAGTTTAGTGGGACAGAGAGAGGGTCTGGCAGGAATCAGTAGCCCTCCTCTACTTTATCATCAAAAAATCCCTCAAACGTATTATTATATTATCAACAAAAATCCCCTTAAAATTGTTATTAATTTATCAACAAAAAGCCCCTTAAACATGTTATAAATTTATCATCAAAATAATTTAAACGTGTTATTTAATTTTGCTTTATCGGGAAACATGCTGCAATGCTTTTGTTTTCTATACCAGTTTTGTTTAATTCCAATTATCCTATAAAAAAAATTATCCAGATGGCTTTACCTTCTTCAACAATTCCAGGGCGCCATATGACATCGCTGTTGTGCATGGCGTCTATTATCAATCAATCAATCAATCAATCATTCTTCAATTCCAATAGATGGACATGTGGTATAATTAATAATATAGTCTTTGAACCTTGCTAAAATGCATCGTGCCCCTTTTGTTGGTTTGATGATGCAAATCTTATAATAATATGTGTGTGTGTGTGTGTGTGTATGTGTGTGTGTGTCTGTGTGTGTCATAATGTTTACTATTGTGATTCAACCCAGTGGCATCTCGTACGTTCTTTTAATTTGAATTCATAATATCAATGTAGTCAATGGAAATTTTTCATACTCCCGAATAATTATCAGGTGACGAGCCCGTGTTCAAAATTTTTCGAAATATATTAACAACATGGATGGGGTGGTCCGAAACTCTTGTCACCCCCTACAGGAAGAGAGGCTACTTGCAAATGTATGTATGGTAGGGGGTGACAACATTTTCAGACCACCCTATACATGTGTGGTGTATTGTTCTGAGTTTAGATTCCAGTGTTTATGGTGTGTGTGTGTGTGTGTGATATTAGCAAGTTGTGTAAGGCTAAGCAATTGGTGTAATCTACAGGTTAAAAAAATATACATTATGATTGTTATGTAATGATCTCCAAATCTTATAGAAAAATATTGTCAACATCAGTAGTGAAATATTTGCCACTAATCATTATGCATAATTTTTTTTTTTTTTTTTTTTTTTTTTTTTTTTTAATGGTCTAGTTGTTGTCAAAGTATTCAGTCTTAAATGTTGTTTATAGGCAAATCGATCTAATTCTTTACATTAGGACATCGGGAATATATCGCTTTGAAAATACAAACCTAAAATGTGTGGAAATTGTGTAGGAAATTTATTAGTTGTCAGACTTATATAAAGATTCAAAGAGGGAACTGTAAATCGAAGAAATTAATATTGGCTAGGTAAGGGTGGGGGTGGGGGGGGAACCTAACCTAATTTGTGGTCACTTAGAGGGCTACTGAATCCTCCAAACTATGTCACGAAACAGGTCCCAAATTAATAACATTGAGGTGATTAGTTTCTTTGAATAGTTTGGTGGAATCAAGTCACTCCAATATACAAAAAGAGGTTCTCCTCTTAACTCTCTGCCTTGGCTTGACTATATAAACCGGGTATAGGACCAGAGAGGCTCATTCGTTGGCGAGACATCGGAGGAACAACAACAACAACAACAACAACAAGTCACTCAAAAAAAATCTTCAAATCTGTCTTACCTTCACACTTTATTTTATCTTGTATTCGGCATCAATACGGCTCTTCAGGTGAGGTAATGTTAACTTATAATATTAGTGGATAATTATTATACCTTTAATTAATTAAGAAGGAAACTCGTGCACCTGCTGGAGGAAATTAGGAGGTTCTGATTCCTCCAAACTACTGTATAATATTTACCAGGAAACAGAATCCTTCCGTGTGAGATTGGAGAGATGCGTTCTACTACAATTGTGTACAGTTACGGAAACATGAAACACACACACACACTTGAAACTTGAAACATGAAACACACACACTTGAAACTTGAAACATGAAACACACACACACTTGAAACTTGAAACATGAAACACACACTTGAAACTTGAAACATGAAACACACACACTTAAAACATGAAACACACACACTTGAAACTTGAAACATGAAACACACACACTTGAAACTTGAAACATGAAACACACACTTGAAACTTGAAACACACACTTGAAACATGAAACACACACACTTGAAACTTGAAACATGAAAAACACACACACTTGAAACTTGAAACATACTTGAAACTTGAAACATGAAACACACACACTTGAAACTTGAAACATGAAACACACACACACTTGAAACATGAAACACACACACTTGAAACATGAAACACACACACTTGAAACTTGAAACATGAAACACACACACTTGAAACTTGAAACGCACACACTTGAAACGAAAGATGAAACACACACACTTGAAACTTGAAACATGAAACACACACACTTGAAACTTGAAACACACACACTTGAAACTTGAAACATGAAACACACACACTTGAAACTTGAAACGCACACACTTGAAACGAAACATGAAACACACACACTTGAAACTTGAAACATGAAACACACACACTTGAAACATGAAACACACACACTTGAAACTTGAAACATGAAACACACACACATGAAACGGACCACTCATCGATCATAATATATATAAAAGTGAAGTACGCGACACTAAACAACAACGTTTCCGTCACACTCTTCTCTATCTATGCTCGGTGAAGGGCCTCCAGTTTTTAGGTGTGACTGTTTCGTATGACCGCAACTGTACTACATGTAATCAATCACCTATACATACATATTTATTATCTATCTATATCATAAAATTAAGTGATATTATACTTCATGTTATCAATCACCTATACATACATATTTATTATCTATCTATCCATATAATTAATTAAAGGGGTATTATACTTAGGGTAAATTGGAGCGCCTTGATTCCTCCTAAGTATGCCTAGAAACAGAACTAGATGAACAAAAATAATGATGTCCTGTTGTTTGGATTTGTTTAGAGAAATCAGTTGCTCCAGATTTACCAACACTGCACTGTCCCCTTAAATTAACTGTCCTCCAAATGAAACCCCTTCATTGTGATTTGTTTGGTACCCACGGGTAAATCCAGTACATGGAAGCCGAATTTCATGCGGTGTGAAGTTACAGTGTGGGAGGTTTGGGACACACACACACACACACACACACACACACACACACACACACACACACACACACACACACACACACACACACCATGGCTACCATTGTGCACCATTAAGCCTACTACCACCACTTATTACCATCACCATTACCATCACCACTATTATCACCACCACCACTACTATTGTCACCACCACCACCACTATCACCACCACCACCACTATTATCACAACCACCACTACCACCACTATTATCACCACCACCACTATTATCACAACCACCACCACCACCACCACCGCCACCATTATTATTACCACCACCACAATTACCACCACCACCACCAACACCATTACCACAGCAATGAGGGGGCGCACATGTGTCCTGGTGGGGGCATTGACGACGGTGCTATTGACGGTTGGGTTGCCTGGGGGGGTGTTGGGGAACTGCGGGGGTACCTTCCTGGCCGAAAATGGTACCATCAAAAGTCCCAATTACCCGAAGAAATACCCCAACAACAAGCTGTGCGTTTACACCATTAAGGTACAGCAGAGAAACACGTGCTTCTTATTTTCATGTATTAATTAATTAAGGTGAGAGTATACAATTGATACTTTAGATCACCTTGTTTCCTCCAAAGTATGCTAGGAAACAGGACCAGATTAATGAGAATAATGGTGGTCTGTTGCTTGGAATAGTTTGGAGGAATCAGTTGCTCCAGATTTACCAACACTATACTACCCACTTAAGAAGTACTGTATATATGTACTTGACAGGAAATAATCATACATTGTTCCGAGGAGGTAAGGGCATAATCATTTCCTATAGTGTGATCATTTGTCATACTGTACAGGGTCGAGAAAATATTTAAAGATGAGACTGATCGCAAAACTGTCGGGGGAAATAATATATATATTTTTTCTCGTATGAAGCCGTGTGTACAGAGTAAATATGTAACACGATGGTATGAACGATACTTATTCCACTGCTGATGTAAACAGTTGGGTTGTCGTAAATATATATAGCTAGGGTGTGTGGAGCCTTGGCCAGCACATGGTCAATAACTCTTGTGGCTCCCACTTAATTAAGACATAAGAGTAATATGAAGGTTTGACTGATTGGCAACGCTTATTGAGTTCCATTTATTGAAAAGTAGAAGAGGAACAAGTAGAGAAGTATATGATATTATCCGTTTACTCTTCTCTAATTGTAACTATCCGTTGTTTGATCAGACATAACTTTCTCCCAAAACACCTCAGTCTTTAATTATCCTAAAAACTTATTATCTAAACATGGTATCTCTCCTCCCTGGACACTATTACACCATTTGTGTTGTTGTTAATATAGGCAAGTTGAAGTGATGTAACCCGGCTGTCCCGTCCCCCAATTCCTGCTTCTAGTATTGGAGGAAACTATGAATTGGAGGGAACTGATTAATTCAAAGTAAGGCTGAAAACAAACCACCAATACATAACCAAGCCTAACCTAACATTTCTTTACCTAATCTAAGTTAATCAATCTGTAGGCCAGTCCAGACGCCCGCATAAAGTTTTGGTGTGAGAAGATGAACTTGGAAAAGTCCGTTGGGTGTACCAAGGACTGGCTCTGTGTAAATGGACTCTATACATGTGGAAAGTACAAGTTAAAGGGTAAGATTTCTATTCTGTATTTTTTCTAGTAGGTTAGCATCTGTAATTTGTTGACATTTGAAATAAATTTGTATTTTGTCAGTTGTAGAAAACCACGAAGTTGTGAGGCTATGGACCGTCAGTTATGATGACGGAGAGCCAAGGAAGGAGGGCGGACAGAGAGATTGGACCTTCTGGAGTTCTGTTCTGAGAGACCTGGCCTGTAAAAAGTGTGCCCCCTCCACCAACCATATTGATCAGAGCGTTGGCACTGGGGTGCTGGATGTCTGGCAGTAGGTGGGGAAGGGACCACCACGATCTTATAGGTTGGCAGACCAGGATGTCACTGACGGGTGCAATATTAGATAGATCCTTGCTTGCCTCACCACCCAGCTGACGGTGACCACCTTCATATCCGGCCTCACCCTTGCCAGGAGGTCTGGGGCCATGCTGGCTGCCCCTAGAGGGTATCAATAACCCTGCCATGATATTTTAAAGGGACATCGGGAATAAGGTCCTGGGGTCGGTGTCTATGGCTGCTGTCCACTTTGTAACATGTATAAAACCTGCCTGCTATAAAGGAAATTATCAGAGAGGCCTATTACCTATCCATCTGGTTTATGTTTATGGTTGTGGGGGCCAGAGGCGACAGGTGACAGGAAATGTCTGCTGAGGAAGGTCAGCTAACTGAGGGTTGAGCAACCTTTTACATAGCTGATAACGAATCCTGTTACTATACTATTACAGAAGTGTATGGGGAGGGTGAGGTGCGGGTGGAGTTTCGCAGTGACGCCTCAGTGAAGAAAAAACCGGGCTTCCTCTGTTTTTACGTGAGGGTCCGCGGTGGCGAGTACGTGGGTGAGTATGTTGGAGTGGTGACCGAGGTTGCTGAAGGGGGTAATAATCAGGGTTTAGCTAGAACTGACGGCTAATTATTCTTCCAAACTGTGTCGTCAAACAAATCGCTTACTTTCTGCTGAGATAGTGTGGTGTTTAGAATAATTTGGAGGAATTGGTAACTCTTCAGATCGTGGAAGATATCTTATTCCCTTAATTTTCAAGCAATTGAGTTCTTTATATAACAATGTTTTATTTATTATCTAAAACTTAAACTGCTGTTAAAAGGTTAGAATTGCTTCCCTCCAAGGAAAAAATCGTCTATCGTTACTTACAGACACTGCAGAAGTTGTCAGTCATCTAAATCCTACATTCATAAATTGATGGTGACTGGGTGCTGATGTTACAGTCCTTCATAGTGTATTTAAGAGCAAATAAATAAGATAAATTGAACTTTAAAGTAACTTTCACGGTGATGTTGTGTAGGTGAGTGTGCTAAGTATGGATGTTGAAAATGCTTCATGTGTATTAAGGGGTTCGTTGACAGGGCTTTGTGTATGGAATATTGACTGGAATCTATATTGAAAGTGTGGAATAAATATGAATGAAACAAAGGAACTGGTGGATGATAGACAAGAGGGAAAGACATTCACAAGGAGGTTTGTATGTTAGGGCTGACAACCAGGTTATAATTGACAGACCATGGAATGGCTCCTTGTCACCAATGTTAATTGAAATGGATTTTAAGAAGGGGAGCTGAAAATTTGAATGAAGGAGTAAATGTGAGTGTGACTAATTTTACTTGGTATTTCTGTCTCTCCCTCTATATTGTGATATAATTAGTCCAACCCACCGCTCTCGAGCCCCCTACCCATTGAAGAAAGTGAAATGGGGTAGTAATAATGCTAATAATGTGCATTATCCTTATCCATAGCTACCACAACTTCACAACCAACTACAACAATGAAACAAAATTCATCAGCACAAAAATCATCAACATCCTGCCGTACCAAGTATGATTATGATAATGTTCTGCACAAATCGTTGCTCTTTTACGAGGCTCAGAGGTCAGGTTACCTGCCAACAACACAACGTGTCACTTGGCGTCATGATTCAGCTACGGACGATGCAATAGATGCCGACACGCAGCGGAGGGTGGACCTTGAGGGAGGTTATTATGATGGTGAGTTTATAAAATGTATTTTTTTTCTCAGGTTTCGTTGGCTGGTTACAATGCATGTCCAAAATATTCAATCAGTATTATATTTAAATTTTATATTATATTCTATACATTTCAACATCTACAAAAATGTACATACATTTCTAACATCACTAGTTATGTCTTATGTTCATTCAAACACAGTATAATTTACCCTAATAATAATTATAATGGTGACACTAAAAATATTGTTGTCATCAGCGGGTGACCATGTCAAGTTTGGGTTCCCTATTGCAAGTGCAGCCACAGTATTGACATGGGGCGCTATAGAGTATGGCGACGCCTACAAAGCTGCAGGTGAGTCTATCCCACACTACTGGGTAAGCCATTCTGATAATAACACAGCTTATGGACATTTATCTGCCAGTGTAGAGTACAATACATGTGGCTCCTTTATGGTTTATGATTGGTCTTGATATTATGGACTGATTTTATGATAAACACAGCAAGTCACCAGATTAAAATGGTACCTCATATATACTGTACAGTAGGCGAGGTTGATATATGCGCGGTAAGGATTTTGCATGTTTATATATTCCCGTTAAGTATTTCGCCTGTTATGAACTAAACTAGGTACAATAGAAACACTTTTTTTTTACTTTCTAGTACTTTATTGGATATCCTTTGGCATTTCTAACAAGCTTCAGTCGTTTGGGAAGAGAATCTGCTACATTCTGGAGGTAGGTTTGAGGCATGGTGTCCCACAGCTGCTGGATGGCATCCTTGAGCTTCGGTAGTGAAGATACATCGTAGTTCTGCAACCCAGACTTGATCTTTCCACAGAGAGCATGTATGACCTCTATCTGAGCTTTTGTGAGCTGTTTATTCTTCGGCATGGTTAGCAGTAGAGGGGATGGAAGTAGGTTTGTCTTGCAACAAAATTGGCGTGAGATAGAATCACAGAGCGGCATACATCCACTTCTTGCCAAGGACAAAGTCATGCCGCTACCTCACTTACCAGAGGTCCAGAACCGTTATTGTAGTGCTAAGCGTCGCTGAGATGCCAAGTAAAAGCATTGCCAGATCTCTCTAGAATTAACATGGTGGTAAGGGTATTGTGTCTCGCGCCCGTTTTCTAAACATTCCGCCTTCCGCGCATATATCAACCGCGCCTACTGTACTGTATATGATAATATTTCTGCAAAAAGATTAGGATAGGGCTTTTACATTCAACGTTGAATAGACTTACCATTCACAATATCATGAAGAAATTTTAAATAGCTCGTTGCAACAACTTGCTGTGTTGTTCTGATGATAAATTTCCTATAATATTTTTATTTGCATTCCATCTGATGTTGATTTTCTCCTCAGGCGAGATGCCTGAAATGTTGGCGGCTGTCAAGTGGATCACTGACTACTTTCTGAAGGCACACGTGGAACCCAATGTGCTTTATGGGCAGGTGGGCAAGGGACAGCTGGACCATGGATACTGGGGTCGGCCAGAGGACATGACCATGGATAGACCAGCCTACAAGATAACTGCAAGTAAACCTGGCTCTGACCTGGCTGGAGAGACTGCTGCTGCCCTCGCTGCTGCTGCCATTCTCTTCCAGCAGACTGATCCAACTTATAGTGCAACATGTCTTCAACATGCTCGAGAACTCTATAACTTTGCTGATACTTATCGAGGGAAATACTCAGACTCCATCACTGATGCTAACCAATTCTACAAAGGTTATGGAACTTATGTAGACGAACTTGCCTGGGCTGCATCATGGTTGTACCGCGCCACAGGAAAGTCACAGTATCTGCAAAAAGCCCAGCAACATTATGCAAATTTATATCCTGAAGGAACCAGTGAACTTTCTTGGGCTGATAAAACTGCTGGTGTAATGGTACTTTTGTTACAACTGTCACATTCTGCTGACCAGCCAACTTACAGAAATCACCTTGAGGCTTTCTATGAGAGGATGATAAAAAACAAACCGAGGACACCTAAAGGTCTTTTGTTCATCAGTAAGTGGGGGTCATTGAGGTATGCAGCCAACGTGGCCTTCGTGTGTCTCCGAGCAGCGGACTTGGGGATCAACACAGGAATACCGTCTCTTTGCTGAGCAACAAATCCATTACATGCTTGGTGATGGTGGCCGCAGCTATGTTGTGGGATTCGGCCACAACCCACCCGAGAGACCCCACCACAAAAGTAGTTCATGTCAGGATCCTCCTGCTTCCTGTTCTTGGAATGACTTTCACTCCACTGACCCTAACCCACAAGTGCTGTATGGTGCCTTGGTGGGGGGTCCTAATAAATATGACAATTTCAATGATGTAAGGAGTGATTACGTCACCAACGAGGTTACATGTGATTACAATGCTGGTTTTCAGTCGACTGTGGCAGGGCTGAGGTATCATGCTAATTGTGATGGGAAGCCTATCACAACACCATCACCATCCTGCAGTACCAAGTATGATTATGATAATGTTCTGCACAAATCGTTGCTCTTTTACGAGGCTCAGAGGTCAGGTTACCTGCCAACAACACAACGTGTCACTTGGCGTCATGATTCAGCTACGGACGATGCAATAGATGCCGACACGCAGCAGAGGGTGGACCTTGAGGGAGGTTATTATGATGGTGAGTTTATAAAATGTATTTTTTCTCAAGTGTCGTTGGCTGGTTACAATGCATGTAAAATCGGTATTATATTAAATTTTATATTATATTCTATACATTTCAACATCTACAAAAATGTACAGTCGGCAAAAAAAGTTTCGTTACCATCCTTTTAACAGTGTGATGTAGCGTTGGTACGCCTGACTGGTGAGTCAGATGTGATGCGTGGGCCACCCAGGCCCACCCTCCGTCCCCCTCCCTCAGTGTATCATGGACTGAAGTAGGAATGAAGTTGTTTCAGCCAGTGCTAGTTTTTCTGGGTATTTCACGGTTATTCTTGTTCTAAAATACTCAAACGCATTTCATTATGATTAATAAAAAATAGTTACATAGTAAGAGTTCTTGAACTCAAAATTTAATTTTAAATCAGCTAAACTTTTGATATGAAAAAGTGTTCACTGCCGCGGCCAGCATTTTATAGGACTGGGCGAAGATGATAGCAGTCCCGGATGTCTCTGATGACACGAGGCACGGCTGCCCAGTAGGTGGAGTACCAATTCTACCGGGCTTACCGATGTTAAAATTAACGTAGGGTTGGTAACGAAACTTTTTTTGCCGACTGTACATACATTTCTAATATTACTAGTTATGTCTTATGTTCATTCAAACACAGTATATTTTACCCTAATATAATGGTGACACTAAAAATATTGTTGTCATCAGCGGGTGACCATGTCAAGTTTGGGTTCCCTATTGCAAGTGCAGCCACAGTATTGACATGGGGCGCTATAGAGTATGGCGACGCCTACAAAGCTGCAGGTGAGTCTATCCCACACTACTGGGTAAGCCATTCTGATAATAACACAGCTTATGGACATTTATCTGCCAGTGTAGAGTACAATACATGTGGCTTCTTTATGGTTTATGATTGGTCTTGATATTATAGACTGATTTTATGATAAACACAGCAAGTCACCAGATTAAAATGGTACCTCATATATAATTATATGATAATATTTCTGCAAAAAAATTAGGATAGGGCTTTTACATTCAACGTTGAATAGACTTACCATTCACAATATCATGAAGAAATTTTAAATAGCTCGTTGCAACAACTTGCTGTGTTGTTCTGATGATAAATTTCCTATAATATTTTTATTTGCATTCCATCTGATGTTGATTTTCTCCTCAGGCGAGATGCCTGAAATGTTGGCGGCTGTCAAGTGGATCACTGACTACTTTCTGAAGGCACACGTGGAACCCAATGTGCTTTATGGGCAGGTGGGCAAGGGACAGCTGGACCATGGATACTGGGGTCGGCCAGAGGACATGACCATGGATAGACCAGCCTACAAGATAACTGCAAGTAAACCTGGCTCTGACCTGGCTGGAGAGACTGCTGCTGCCCTCGCTGCTGCTGCCATTCTCTTCCAGCAGACTGATCCAACTTATAGTGCAACATGTCTTCAACATGCTCGAGAACTCTATAACTTTGCTGATACTTATCGAGGGAAATACTCAGACTCCATCACTGATGCTAACCAATTCTACAAAGGTTATGGAACTTATGTAGACGAACTTGCCTGGGCTGCATCATGGTTGTACCGCGCCACAGGAAAGTCACAGTATCTGCAAAAAGCCCAGCAACATTATGCAAATTTATATCCTGAAGGAACCAGTGAACTTTCCTGGGCTGATAAAACTGCCGGTGTAATGGTACTTTTGTTACAACTGTCACATTCTGCTGACCAGCCAACTTACAGAAATCACCTTGAGGCTTTCTGTGAGAGGATGATAAAAAACAAACCGAGGACACCTAAAGGTCTTTTGTTCATCAGTAAGTGGGGGTCATTGAGGTATGCAGCCAACGTGGTCTTCGTGTGTCTCCGAGCAGCGGACTTGGGGATCAACACAGAGGAATACCGTCTCTTTGCTGAGCAACAAATCCATTACATGCTTGGTGATGGTGGCCGCAGCTATGTTGTGGGATTCGGCCACAACCCACCCGAGAGACCCCACCACAGAAGTAGTTCATGTCAGGATCCTCCTGCTTCCTGTTCTAAGGATGACCGTGACTCCACTGACCCTAACCCACAAGTGCTGTATGGTGCCTTGGTGGGGGGTCCTGATAGATATGATAATTTCAATGATGTAAGGATTGATCACGTCACCAACGAGGTTACATGTGACTACAATGCTGGTTTTCAGTCGACTGTGGCAGGGCTGAGGTATCATGCTAATTGTGGCTGATCTGTTCTTGCTGTTACCAACACCTTGAACACTTTTTCACATGCAAGTGCTCAACACCAATGTAGCGTTTTGACTGATTTGCAATAAGTCTTTACCAACACCATGTTCCTTTCTTGACATTCACTTCCACCCCCCTATATTATATGTTGACCAATAAACTCTTGCATTGCTACTGTTATCTTTATCACTCAGGAGCTAGTTTTTGATACTTCTGTTTATCACATTTGCACATATGAATTTTTGACGTACTGAGATATTACAATATCAAGACAAATGAGACTAATTATGTCTTACGTAGTATGTACAGTATACGGTATATAATAATTATTTTGAAGTAATTTTGACATGAAAAAGCTGATACTGTATTGCTTAATGCTTTGAACATTATCATACTTTGTCATTATTATGTAATGTGATTTGCATGAGGAATGGAGTTGGGGGAACTTGAAACGATAAGGATTGTATGATTTGTCTTCGCAATAAAAGAATAAGTCTTTGTTAATGAAGAACGGTATGTCTTGCGTACAATTTCCGGCACTTATAAATGGAAATTACCATTGGTAGTCTTCTTTTCCTGTACTAGTTAGAAGTGCTGGCAAATGTGCCGACCTGAACATCTAGGGGTAAACATGTTGGTTAAATACAAATAAAGTTTCCAAAGGTATGGATGGATACAATTTTAAAAGAGAAAGTAAAACATGTCTCCCCATTTCGTAGCTTGCTAGAGATCATTTCGATTTAGTATTTATTGACAATGAGTAATTGTATTTGTTGCTTAAGCCTGCAATGCTTTAGTTGAGGATACACAATTACGTTTTACCTAAGATTACCAATTGATAAACACATAATTGCATTCAAGTTAATAGTAAAGCAAATAACACGATATCTAAATATAAATCTTTAGTTTCCTGTAAAAAGGAATGCTCAATATGAAAAAAAAAAAAAAAAAATTATATATATATATATATATATATATATATATATATATATATATATATATGCCATGGAATTTTTTGAAAAGAAAGTAAACAAAGACATATTTTGTGCTAAAAAATTACATTTTCAACATCACAATGTGAAATATACTGTCGGTACCTTTATGATACTTGGCGCACGTGAGGGAAGAGGAGAGAGCAACGTAACAGGCTTAGTGACTGGCTTCGACTGGTTGCTGGCATGATGCCAAGGATACGCTTCATCTACTGTGAGACAAATGAAACATATTGAGCGGCGTGCAAATTTGAGCAATGCACGCTCGAAAATAGTGGACACCCACGGTCACCCATACTTGGTATATCTATCGAAAATAATTGAAACTCGTGCTTTACTGGTTAAGGGCTGTCTATATGATTGGGCAGTGCCTGATAGGCAAATATTGTTACCAAAACCTTGTTCGTTATACTGTACACGTCAGGTAGGTGGTGGGTGGCAGGCAAGCTAGGAGATGACGTCATAAAATGGAAAACCATCTAAATGCCCATGCTGGCAGGTTTGATGAGTGAATATCATAATATGCATCACGTCTACAAAAGGAGTAGTCATAGGAAGCAATCTACCTGACACTGTCCATATAGAGTGTTTGTTTTGTAGAGATGAGAGAGGTGTTATTCTGCCATCAAACCTACAGACAAGGGCATTTTGATGGTTTGCCCGTGTCTTCCCAGCTAGTAATGTCCCCTCCGCTCATGCCCGCCACCCACCTGTGTATTGGACTGGTGTTTGGTAGAGACCCTATATAAGAGAGACTGGACAGCCACAATTCTTGCTCATTTTTGTGTTTTCCGCAATACCTCTCAAGTTAGTATAGAAAAAATGTATAGTTGCTAGATACTACCAGCTAGTAATCTCCTGCTGACATTCATAGGTAAAATGTTGACGAAAATTGCATTCTTTCCATATACAGGTATATATTTTTAAATACTATAAGATCCCTGAAGTTATAAATCCTATTATACGTCATGTAGGCGTTATTTAAAGCACATGATAGGACGTGACGAGTTGCCAGACGACACTACTAAACCAACACGTTTGACTGGAAGACGACAGCAGTAGTCAATGAGTTTATGGTATCTGGAAAACTTTTGATACTATGGTTAGTTTAATTAATGTTTGTATGAAAATGGCTTCCGTAGGGGTATTACCAACGTTTACACACTACTGTTTACATGTTGTTCACATAAATATGAGGGAATTTGTTGTCGTGATGAATTGTTAAGTACAGTAGCATATTACTGATTCGTCACCATACAGTTCGGCATTCTGAAAGGCTTACGGAAGTTTTCAAGGAATATTTATGATGAGTTGAAGATCGACTAAAAACTATCTTTGCTTGTTTATCTAAAGAAGATATTATATAAATATAACAACATTCTACCGAGTAATCAGTCACGCATCATAGTCAAGGCAAAATATACATTGTGCTGAACCTGCTAGCAGGCAGAGACGAGTATGAGCAAACATGGTGCCCCATTCAA